>JACTOM010000891.1:2258543-2440217 GCA_015832385.1 Elymnias hypermnestra
TATATATATATAAGAGATATCCAGGTCTCTATTGACTCATCACGATATCTCTGGAACCATAAGGCGTAGAGACTTGAAATTTGGTAAAGGAGTTTGCCCAAATTAACGAAAATGCTACCAAAAAACCATTCCACGCAGACGAAGTCGCGGGTTCAGCTGGTATTTAATATAAGGCTTCTTTTCATTACAAATAGATCCTACAATATAATTTAGTTATAGTAGAGATAATGTATCAAGCGTATCAACTTGCCACACTATAATTTCGCAATAGCATTTCACTTTCACGTAACTGTTAGCTACCTGCTAAGGTAGGCCAATGAGCGATGTCCGTACAAGTTCGAATGCACGTCATCGGGATACCCGAGGATGACTCACGCTGTAGATCAAAATACTGTTGAACGGAATGCAGACGGTCACGATCATATGATACACTGTTGTGTAATCCTAAATTTGCCTTCAAATGCTAGGTTATACCGCGAAGGTCGAAGCATATTTTCTAATTTACTCATTGCAGTCATTAAATGCCTTCTATGTATATAGTATTTGACATAAATTTCTGTTACGTAATGATTCAAGCGTTCAAACTATTTGAGTAACTCAAACGTGAATTTTTCCCAACAACTTTTCCTCACACGATATTCTAATCTTTATACAAATTTAATAAAAACAAAAATGTAATTAGCATCGTTTTGGCATAATTCGGAAACGAAGAAGAAATTGTGAAATAAATCTACAGGTGATGAGACTCTTTAAACTGCTGATAAATCGTATGTTTGTTTACTGTTTTATTGCATTTCCCAATTAATTAAATGTTTATACGATAACTAACTAGAGCAAATGAATTGATCGATCTCGCTTCCAATCTCTTTTCAGAGACGTATTTACAGCACAGTCTGTATTTATACGACATGAATTATATGTTCCCATAGAAGTTTGGATATAAAAAGCAGCTAATATTATTTATTACGACACTTGCTATCAGTATCAAGCCTGAATCTAATCTCATTAACTTGATCAGACTTTATTTACATATATTTAGTAATAAGTTCATCCTTTGATATTTTAAACACGCTGCGATTTCATTTACTTGCTTATATAATATAAATATTCATTTTCTGATAGTCTATTATCCCATCATCTTTATAGGAGTTTTATTTTTTCTTCTTGTCTTTTTTAACTTATATAGTTAAGAGTTTACACTAGTCTTATATAACATGATCGTAATTAAAAATTATGATAATATAATGATTGTAATTAAAAATGTGTGTGTATATTTAGATTTAGGTTTAAAATTGTTAATTTTCTTGAATACTTCGTAGTTATTTTTCCTTTTTTTGATTATAGATGTTATAGTGAATGCGAAAGTTGAACCCCTGGTGCTTCATTCATGGATGAAGAGGGTTGCGCTGGGTTTTAGTGGGTATTGCGGGGTCTGCTTGTTCGCCGAGTCCCACACTCCTGAGGCACGGTCGGGATCAGTGCATAAAAGCATTTCCCAGCGAGAAAGAAAAAAAAAGGTTGGTATTTAAATTTAAGAACTTATTGTCGCTTAAATATAGTATTAAAGAAATGTACAAGCCCTACTGTAGCAAGGGTGTCTGTGAAAGGTTCTCCCTGAAAATCAGCGTCGCAGCTTCCTGTGACTTCGAGCTGAGTGGCGAACCTTATTTGCTTCACAGATATAAGTTACTTTTTCGTTTATGTACTATTTGTTACAAAAATTGTGAAAAACCCAAATAAAATTTTTATCTTCTATTTATCTAATTTATGTTATAATTTTGTGTAAATTGTAAAATAAATCTTTACGGATGAAACGCGTGATTAAGGTCACGAAAATGTGCAGCGTTTTTTTATGCTAATGCGTATTAAGGTTAGGTAGTTTTAATATTTACAAATAACATGTGGCTTTGTCATTTACCACTCGTCATTTAATATTTTAATATACTATTTTTCATAAAATATAAAATAGAAATATTTGAAATTCAAAAACAAAATTTAAATAATAATTTCTAATATTGACAAAAAGACGTGGCAATTTTATTTACTACTCGTTATTTGAGATTTTAATAAAATGTTTGTATTTATTTTCGACTCCCTCTAAGTATCGGATATCTAAAGTTATGGATTTGTATAAATTTAAACAAGACTTAAAAATTTGTTTCCCAAAGAAGTTTCACTTCTGACATGTGTACTTTGTAGGTACGCACTTTAAACTTTTTTTAACGGACTGTTGATGCTATAATTGGGTACGTCTATAATTGGGTCATAGTTTATCGAATTTTAAGTGTTTAATTATGCTGTTGATGTTTTTAAGGAAATAAATAATAAAGATACTTCTTTAATGTTCATATCCGGTACTTAATAAATATTGTGAAACATTGCAAAAACAGATCGATCGTGTTTTGGGAATGGGAGTGAGTCAGCGCCGTTGAATAAAGCTTTCACCAGTCTACTGCTACATTCAAGTTTTATCTCGAACAGCGACCTTGACCCTACTCAATTAGAGTAAACTTATGAGTAACTTTGTCTATCGGTTTATCTACTTGTTACTTTAACCCCTGAACACATTTTGTTATTTACAGTTTAGCGGTTCCGGAACTTGTTGAAATTTTTGCCGCGAATATATATAACTAGGAAAGGGGGAAAAGGAGATGGAAACATTTATTAATTCTCGTATAAATATTAAAGGGATAAATTAACGTGGATTACAAAAAGTCGCGGGTTCTAATCATAAGCAGGCATTATTAAGTTCTCTTTACAAAACCTACATGCCTATAGTAGTCTATTTGGAAGTCTCGTCGAAATCATTTCAGGAGTCAGAAACTAGCACAAAGTAATTGTAAGAATTGGTTTTCCGCTTAAAATATTATATTGTAAGATAGTTTTAATATTGATAATTCAAATATAATATTAACTATCTTGTTTAAATATCTACTACGCTTGGTCTGGGCTGGTTTATTTTTTACATTATAAATAGGCTCCACACTCACCACGTCGCCTTGTTTGAAGAAACATCAAATTTTTCTCCAATTACAGTAGATTATCTATTTAGAAATAGGAGATTATACATACATAGCATCACGCCTCATTCTCATAGGGGTAGGCAGAGATCACGTCCTTCCACTTGCCACGATCCTTGCATATCTGCTTCGCTTCTTTCATTCTCATTAAACCTTTCATACAAGTTCGTCGGTTTAGACTATTCTTTACCCGGCCTTTATTTAAAATGTCCTGGATTTGGTCCAGGAACGTTCGCCTTGGTCTTCCCCTTCCAACTTTCGCATTCACTCTTGACTCATAAATTCTTTTTGTCATTCTCCTTTCATTCATTCTCTCCAAACCATCTAAGCATACCTTTCTCAGTTTTAGCCACCACATCTTCTTTTATACCATAACGTTCTCTTATTACACTATTTCTTACTTTGTCACTCAGTTTTAATCCACTCATATTTCTCAACGCTCTCATCTCTACCGCATTTATTTTACTTATGTGATTCTTCTGCCATACCCAACTTTCACTACCATACATAAGTGTTGGTACCAACTCTCCTGCATGCACAGCCAGTCTGGCCCTTTGAGACACCATCTGGCTATTCATAAAGGCATGCAGAGCACCATTTACCATATTCCCTGCATTCACTCTCCTTTCAATATCACTTTGACATGTTCCATTATTGTAAATTTAGATCCCAAGTATAAAAATTCTTTCACCTTTTCCACTTGTTTCCTATCTATCAAAACATTGCCATTCGTCATAGATTCATCTCTTTCAAAAAGCATAACTTTCGTTTTGTTTACATTCCCTTTCATTCCTTTCCTTTTCAAAGCTTCATTCATAATATTTACCATCTCCTATTATTAGCAGATGATGCAAGTATCACTTGATCATGAGCGTAGAGTAAATATTTGATGAGTAATTCATTCATTCTTAACCCATACATACTTTCTGTTAAATATGTCAAACAGTTATCCATGAATAGGTTGAACAGCCACGGTGACGCAACACATCCTTGTCGACAGAAAACCACTCCGTGTACGCCCCGTTTATTCTGACACAAGCACTAGAATCCCCCTAGAGAGACTTTAATGTTTGAATCAGATTACCGCTCACCCCATGCGTAGATAACGTTGACCACACCTCATTTCTCACCACTCGATCATAGGCCCTTTCTAAATCTGTGACAGCACAATAAACTTTTTAGTTTAGTAGATTATAGATAGGAAACAAATGACATCTATTGAATAATATAATGAAAAATAAAATTTTACCTATTAAATAAATAGCTTTTACTAAAAACTCAACTAATTATTATTTGTCACATCCAGTTACGCAACATCAATATTTTACACTAATGACATTGTATTTGTTTTTTTTTTGTTTTACTGTATATTAAAAACTTGTGTAATTTACTATTTGTTCACCTCAAAAAATTTATTGTTCTTATTTTAAATAGTAATAAGATTGTTTACAGAAATGTATCAACGAAAGTGCAGAAATTTTTATTATGTATTAGCCTGTAAGTGAATATTATATTATATATAATACAAGTTTCCATTTAAGTGAATATATATTCTTTTTGGAAATAAATGTCTTAAACCATATCCATCAATATTACTTTATTGACAATATAGTCAATCAAATCAAAAAAACAAAGTTATAGTACCTATTATAAGAAAATAGCTTCCGTTAATTACAACAATAAATATAATTTTAATTACCATATTAACATATATAGCAAACAAAATCAATTTTATTGATCGGTATGTAGGGAAACAATTGACGTATGAAGTTATTCCTTTGAACTATATATAAATATTTGATTTTTCTGAATCTATTGACGAAGGTCTATGATTTACAAAATTCCTATAATTACAGGATTTAAAGCTTCTCCTGAAAATAAACGTATTTCGTGGTCTCGGGAATGCCCGCATTCCCGTGACTATGAACTTCTCTTAAAGCATAATCGTCATCATGACGAAGGTTCTGTACTTAGATTGACTCAATTCCTTGATTGAATTGACTTGATAATGCTCTTCTTTTATTAATGACGAATCATTCGGTATGCACTTGCAATTTCGTCTGCGTATAAAATTGTGTAATGCTTATTCATATGAAGAAAGCTTTTATTAAAAATTTTAATTAAAAATTTAAAGGTTAGTGTTATTTCATCTTATTACAATTACGTGAAACCACAGTTTTGATACAGTGTAAGATTAGAAAACACTAACGATAAGAGTTACTGTCGTCGTTGTCGTCGTCGGTTCAACCGATGGACGTCCACTGCTGGACATAGGTCTCTCGTAATGACGTCCACAAGGCCCGATCTAGGCTGGCTCCAGCGGCTACCGGCGACCCTCTTTATATCATCGGTCCGCCTTGTGGGAGACCTGACTACATTGTGCCGTCCGGTGCGGGGTGACCACTCCAGCACCTTCGGCCCCTAACGTCCATCGGTCCTTCGGACTATGTGCCCCGCCCAATGCCACTTTAGTTTCGCGATTCGTAGGGCTATGTCGGTGACTTTGGTTCTGCTACGGATCTCTTCATTTCTAATTCGATCACGTAGAGAAACTCCGACCATAGCCCTCTCCATCACACGCTGAGTGACTCTGAGCTTCTGCATGAGGCCCATAGTCTGCGACCACGTCTCTACAAAGTGTTAAACGAAACACAAACTTTTTGATTTCCAAGACTTTTTTTGATCATAAAACAGAATTTTTTATTTGCCCTTTTCGTGAATTTATCCATTGGTCTTCAATCCTTATTAATTAACTACCTTACATTTTGGTAGAATAAGTGTCTAGCAAAAATATTAAAATGTATGTAAAAGATTTTTATAAGATATTATACTGATTAAATGCAATTGAATATGAGTAAGTAGTTAAGTAAGTAGCAGCCCATTAACATCCCATTGCTGGGCACAGGCCTCCTCACTCATGTGAGAGAGGGTTTTTAGAGCATAGACCCACCACGCTGCTCCACTGCGGATTGGCAGGCGTAGTACACAAGTGCACTCTCTATTCCTTCACTCTCATAGTCCGATGTGACGCGAATCCGACACGACCGGAGAGAAATCAGGCGCAGGACCGACGGCTTAACGTGCTCTCCGAGGCACGGGGGTGGATCACACCGCCAACTTTCCAACTTCGGGCAAATATTGAAAAATTTCGAGTTGGCCCGACCCGAACTCGAACCCAGGACCTCATGTCTGTAGTCGAACATGCTAACCACTAGACCAATGAGGCAGTTTGAAAACCACTAGACCAATGAGAATATGAGTATTTAGTAGTAATAGAATTTGTAGACAATATGTTTTTAATTATAATTAGATGTAAGCTTAACACTAAGGGCAAACCTCTGTGGTTTTTTTATAATGATAAGCAACAATAGTTTTAGAAATTTGTATATAATAATAAATAAATAAAATAAAATAAATCACCATCGAAGCCATAATAATACATTAAAAGTTATTTGAGATTACTTATTGACATAGCTGTATATAATAATCCATTCAAAATGATCTTTATTGTAGAAAATACAGAAATACACGTAAATTTCTTTTGTTGGCAATTTGGACATTCTGGCGCCCTATTGGTCTGACTTGATATCAACAAAAAGAAGCATTTTAGTAGTCATTATTGAGTGCAAGCCATTTCTCTTTTATAGGAGAGTAGGTTACCCTTTATAAGATTATTAGACCCAACATATTGTGCCCTGTAACTGCTCCCGGGATATGCAGGCATTTAGGTTATTTTTTATGTTATTTTTTGCGAATAATTGTTTAATAGGTAACGACGACTTGTGAATACAAGGCGTCGTGACCTATACTATAATGAATATTATAGTTCTAAAAGTATCTGTGGTAATTGGGATCAAGTGGCCGTTCATTAGAGATACGCAATTTCTAAAGGCACAATATAAAATATATATTTTTTAATAATAAAAAAGAGCGTGCTAACAAAGTACGCATGTCAGAAGTGAAAATTCTTGGACAAACTAATTGTTAAGTCTTGTTTATATTTATACAAATCTAAAACTTTAGATTTCCGAGACTCAGAGGGAGGGAAAAAGGAAGATATGTCAGGAATTTAATTGTCATCAAAATATTAAAGGTGTCGAAAATTAATATAAATAATTTAATGAAATCTCAAATGAGGAATTGTAAATAAAAATTCCACGTAATTTAAAATCTATGAAATATTTTAATTTTATGAAAAATAGTATATTAAATTTTTAAATAACGAGTGGCAAATTAAATTGCCACATGTTATTTGTAAATATTAAAACAAAGTAATTTTCAAACGAATTAGTTTCATCCTCAGAACTGCCTCATTGGTCTAGTGGTTAGCATGTTCGACTACAGACATGAGGTCCTGGGTTCGAGTCCCGGGTCGGGCCAATTCAAAAACCAATATTGAGTTTTCTATTAAGATTTTCTCAATATTTGCCCGAAGTTGGGAAGTTGGCGGTGTGATCCACCCCCGTGCCTCGGAGAGCACGTTAAGCCGTCGGTCCTGCGCCTGATCTCTCTCCGGTCGTGTCGGATTCCCGTCACATCGGACTATGAGAGTGAAGGAATAGAGAGTGCACTTGTGTACTATGCCTGCCAATCCGCAGTGGAGCAGCGTGGTGGGTCTATGCTCTAAAAACCCTCGCTTCTTGGAGTGAGGAGGCCTGTGCCCAGCAGTGGGACGTTAATGGGCTGCTACTTACTTACTTACTAGTTTCATCCGTAAAAAATTTACCCTCATGCGCCTAAAGAAGCTTCACTTCAAAACCATTATTAAATAATAACAATATACCTAGATAGGGGTCCAGGATATTTTGACCAAATACATACGTACATACATAGCATCACGCCTCATTCCCATAGGGGTAGGCAGAGACAACATTCTTCCACTTGCCACGATCCTTGCATATCTCCTTCGCTTCTTTCATTCTCATTAAACCTTTCATACAAGTTCGTCAGCTTAGAGTACTCTTGACCTGGCCGGTATTTAAAATGTCCTAGATTTGGTCCAGGAACGTTCGCCTTGTTGAGTTTTTTTTTTGTTGACCAAATACATCAAGTTTATTACCATAGCTCAGATTGACTGTTGATAAGTAATGATACAGTCTGAGGTGGTAAAGGACGGCCGTCTTATCGAAATGTAAAATCCTTCCATAAGTTAAGATATCATCAAATTAGAAAATACAATTTTCTAAATATACTATATCGGGAATTGAATCTATAGATGAAACAGGTACTTACTCGAATTAATATGCCAACGAGTTCGTTAAAAAATATTGTGAAGCGGATATAGTAATCTTATTTGCTAAACAGTAAATTCAACAACACCGTTCGTAGAAAGTCGTAATAATACTGTTTACTTCTATATTCTAAGTCACTACGAAACCGCAAGATTTGTCTACCCTCTCGAATTGCTCGAATATACATAATTGGAAATCAAATGTGACCTTTTGAAGCTCTTGGATAATCTTTGTCATATTGATCTTAGAGTGAGAGTTCGTCACTTATGGAATTGATTAACTTGCGGTTTTGGAGGTTAACCTGCGGTTTAATATCTCGACATCCGTACAAATTTGAAAGTACAAATACTTTCAAATACATGCTATTTATCATATATGTATGATTTACATTATTGCAAGATAATCTGAGACTTTTGTCCGCTTTGAAAATGATAGAATATATACCCCCAATCGAGTACTTGCTTATCTGGCAGAGGTATGGAGTTTAATTCCCGGCAGGTCATTTAAGGAGTTGCATTTTCTAACTTGTCTAAGTCTAGATTGGTCGTGATTAGTCTACCTTACCACCCAAGAGCCAAACAAACCATTTACGATTCGGTACGATGCAGTGTAAAACCTATAATGGGTTAAATTACTTTTTCCAGCTTAATGGTAACATCTTAGACAATATCATCACTTACTATCAAGTAACATTACAGTCAAACGCTAACCTTAATATACTCTGCTTCTTAATTACCCGCATTATTAAACCACGAGGATACGTAACAGTTTTATGATATTTTATAATAACCTCGTAAGAGATTACCTCTTATGGTGTCTACACAGCATTGTACATTAATGCAAATTTCTTGCTTTGCGATACGTCTTTACTAATAGGGCGGTAATTAGCCACAGCTGAAGCCTCCCAGCAGTTCAAACTCAGATTAGAAAATACAATCTCCTTAATTTGCCCTATCGAGAATCGAACCACACTCCGATTGCGAAGCTGATACTCGTACCATTCTATGTCGCTTAATAAATTCAAATCCTTTATTAAACGAAAATTATTTGAAAAATCTGACTATAATTTGAAAGATTACTTAGACCATGTAAATTTATAAAAGTTTGGTAGTGAATGAAATGCTCAAATTAAATATATAATGTGTAATCAAAACATTCGCAAACCGTCAAGGTGAGAAAAGGGGCATGTGCTCAGATACAGAGATACGAGGTCCTACAATTCATTTTGGTGGGATAAGATGCTGGCAAGAGAAGTGTTGAAAGAAATCCTGGCTAAGAAACATCTGCAAGTGGACAGGCATAAGAAATTCCTTTATATGTGATAGGGAAGGATACGCGAGGCTAACTGCCAACCTACTCTAGTCGGTCTTGATAAAAAGATGAATCTAAACATAATAAGGTAAGGTAAGTAACGGCCCCTTAACGTGCCACTGCTGGGCACAGGCTTTGTTACCCATAAGCAAGAGGGTTTTTATAGCATAGTACACAAGTGCATTCTTTATTCCTTCACTGACATGACAGCAGTCCTACACCGCTGGAGAGAGATCAGGTGCAGAATTGACGGCTTAACTCCAGACAAACACATTTTTTTTTTGTAATCAGACCAATCCGGGACTCGAACTCAGGACCTCATGTCTGTAGCCGAAAATGCTGACTAATGAGGCTGTTCTAAACAGGGTTCTAAATTTAGAACTACAATGGAAATTCATTAATGCAAATCTAAATATAAATTAATATTATTGTAGTGATGATGAGAAAAAACTATTGATGATCTGAAAGTCTTGTTTATATTTATACAAATCTAAAACTTTAGATTTCCGAGACCTAGATGAAGGGACAACGGAAGAAATGTTAGGAATTTAATTGTCATTAAAATATTAAGTATCGAATATTAACACAAGTAGTTTATTGAAATCACAAATGACGAATTGTAAATGAAAATGCCACGTGTTATTTGTCAACATTAGAAAATATTAATTAAATTTTGTTTTTGAATTTTTGAAATACTTTTATTTTATATTTTATGGAAAATAGTGTATTAAATGACTAGTGGCAAATTAAAATGCCACATGTTATTTGAGAATATTAAAATTACTTAGCCTTCAAACGAATTAGCATAGAAAACGCTGCACATCTGCGTGACGCTAATCACGTGTTTCATCCTTGAAAATTTTACCCTCATGCGCCTAAAGAAGTTTCACTTCGAAAGGATTCTGGCCAGAGTTTGTTGTGGGCTCAGGACCTATCCTGAACGCGAAGGAACCTTCGTGACTTTATTTGTAAGTAGTTATTTAATATCATCATCAGTTGTACATTGAAATTATTGTGTGAAAAAATACTTTTGACAATCCGAAAGTTTTGAATTTGAATTTGAATTCCGCCAATGATTCCGTAAAGATTGGTTTACAGTTGACACAAAATTATAACATAAATTGCCAATTCTGTTACCTCATTCAATTAAACTCCTATGAGGTAAACTTGTGCAACATTTGCAAGTGGTAAGGGTTCGGTCATTGGATTTGCCGTTAATATGACGTAGGTTGCGTGTGTTACCTTTGTATGTAATTGTGCAACTAAGTCGCACGTAAAAGGCAAAATACACGAGCCATTTTTACAGGCAAATGAATGGCATTTGCCTGATATAAGTGTTTATCAGTTGCGTCATAAACATAATAATTGAATGATATTACAAAATTGTATTACCTTTTCCTGATCGTACTTCATTGAACGTTGTAAGAGGAAAATATGTTACAGATTAGTAAGTAAAAGTAACTAAGTAGCAGCCCATTAACGTCCCACTGCTGGGCACAGGCCTCCTCACTTCGAGCAGCGAGGGTTTTTAGAGCATTGACCCGCAACGCTGCTCCACTGCGGATTGGCAGGCATAGTACACAAGTGCACTCTTTATTCATTCACTCTCATAGTCAGATGTGACGGGAATCCGACATGACCAGAGAGAGATCATGCGCAGGACCAACGGCTTAACGCGCTCTCCGAGGCACGGGGGTGGATCACGCCGTCAAATGTTTTCCAACTTCGGGCAAACATTGAGAAAATCTTAATAGAAAACTCAATATTGATTTTTGAATTGGCCCGACCCGGGACTCAAACCCAGGACCTCATGTGTATAGTCGACCATGCTAACCACTAGACCAATGAGGCAGTTTGAAAATTAGGTACTTTTAATACTCACAAACTACATGTGGCTTTTTAATTTGCCACTCGTTATTTAATAATTTAATATACTATTTTACATAAAATATTTCATAAATTCTCTATTAAAAAGTTTAAATTTAATTAACTAAATCTGTAATGTCACTAAAATATTTCTATTAAGTTTCGATACTTTTAATATTTTAATAACAATTAAATTCCTGACATATATTCCTTTTTCCCACCCTCTAAGTTTCGGAAATCTAAAGTTTTTCTTTTGTATAAATATAAATAAGGCCTAAAAAATTAGTTTGTCAAAGAAGTTTCACTTCTGACATGTATCTACTCACGCACTTTTAACTACATTAAAATCTTCTGTTTATATTGAATCTTATTTGCATTTGTTACATTTAAAGATGTGTTCTGTGGCACAGATATAATTGATAAAGATGATACTTTCACACAGATGTCGGAGAATAAGAGAGCTAGGATCATATAGCATAGGGGCGTAGGGTTCTCCGCCGGCATCGTCATTAATGGCATCCATAATTTCCCTACTGTGGACGTTGGTGGGTAATGTTGGTGCAATCAAACACTTTATTAATTAACTCAGATTATAATGTTTAATCACTTTATGTTCTCGACATCAATTTATACAAACTCATTAATAATAATTGCTAGGAACGGACAGTTTCAAAGGTCGACCGCACCGGTGGGCCGTCATCAGAGAACTAGAGAGACGTGATTGCTACTTATTGACTCTGCCCCACGCCAATAGACAGATGGCGCTAGCGTTCCACAGACTATGGCACTCCGACATATAGATACATATGCGAAAACCCCTCTCTCCGAGATTTATACCAAAAATATTCTTTCGATTCTTTAGATCGACGTCTAAAAAAGCTTATGGGCTTAGTACATAGATAAGCGACCTTCTGTGATTGATTTTAAAATATGGGGGTTTTCTTTAAAAAGTAGTATATTATTGTGAAATTCAATTAATGTAACATTACTGTTGGTCTGAGGTGGGGGGTGAACTGAAGTGTGAACTCGTGACTATTAAGAAATCATACATCGTATGTTCGCAGTAGTTCTTGGCCTCGATACACTCCACTTGATTTGGTAAATGGTTCAATGTATTTCTTTCATCGTACGATACTGTTTTTGTTAAATCTAGTGCGTTTAACTTACACCTTCGTATTACCTGTATTTTACATAGCTGTAGTGTAATCAAAGTTGTAATGCAAGCAGGTAACCCAATATTGTTCCAACAAAATTTTAGAAGAAAACCACTTAAGTCAATCTTTCTTTTTTTACGCTGGGAAATACATTTATGCACCCCGCCTAGCGTCGGGAGGATGGGTCTCAGCACGGGGGAGAACTCGCATTACCCACTAAAACCCACCGGAACCCTCTTCATCCATTAATAGAACATCCGGGGAACGATCGCACATTCCTCTCTGGTGACTAAAATAAATCTGCTTAGCAACAAAATATGAATATAGTGTCCAAAACTGATAACTAGAGTCGATAAATACGGAAGTTATAATTATTTTGTGGTTTTGACAAAACGTTTACTATTATGATGAACAATTTTGGATTTGCGAGTTACTACGTGTTTGCTTACCAGCGTCAATTATGAATTACTTGACTGGGGCTTAAGAGGTTTAAGGCTCTACATTGTATTACATAAACTCCTTTTTTTTATGCATTTAGCATTGCAATAGAAGATAAATAAAAACTATGTATTTTGAAATAATCCGGTCAATTTTTTATATCACTTTTATGTCCTTTTTGTAACTTATTTAACTTTATATTAAGGTAATATTAAGAAGAAAAATTAAATAAAAATTGGTTTTGGTTAAAGAAAAATTAAATAAAGTGCTGATATTATCGGAAAACCTATAATTGAATCAATCTTGGTCAAAAAAATGTATAATATATTACAAACGTTACTTAAAAGTAAATATTATTTACATTTACGACTTTCGATAAAATAACCTTTCTATAATAACACAGTATTTTATAATTTTCTCATTAAGTTGCATTGAAATTAAGCTACAAAGCCTTTCCAGAAGATTTCTTCTCAGAACAACTTACGAAATTATTTCTTCATGTGAATTTTCTATTTTTGAAAAATTCCAGGTTAAAATATAATAAGAAAACGACAGAAAATTATGAAGGAAACAATCAAGTTCCACTTAATGAATTAACATTTCTACTTTTAAATGCAAAATCTATATTATCCTTACGTCAAAACTTGTTTCTTAACAAAGAAGTAGCTTAAAATGAATCAATATTCTCTATTAATTACAATACATCAAATTTCTATACCGTGTTTGTTGCATTGACAATTATATTAGTTTTTTTACTTTATTAGATGTAATCTAACAACGCAACAAATAAAACACAGAAACTTCCTTGTAAGTTTTAAACAGAACCTGACTATTAAGGTTTTACATCGCCCTTTAAAGTTTTATTAACATTAAATCCAAATAAAATTATAATTACAATAATCAATACATATTAACATTAAATTAAGACCTACAATCGAAATAGAGAAATAATTTAAATGTATAGATGCGCATTCATAAATGTATCACCAACGATCGATGTAGAACACACTATAAATAGTGTCAACTATTAAGAATTAGAAACACTACGACTTTTCTCGTTACTCCGTAATATAGTACCGCAATTTTATACAGAACAACAGTACAACAGTGTAATAGTTACACAAGTATCACCGACCAAACACAAGGCGATATTTGGCAAGTCTCTCATCATATCCATATGATGTAATATGTCGATATATTACCCGCTACTGTTAAGCTTACGTTTCAACTTGATGTAAAGCATCAATTAAATACGCGCGAGTTCAGGATGGGAGGGGGCAAAAAGGAATCTCGTCCATTTAAGTAAAGTGGAGCGAATGGGTCTTGGCAAAAATCCCATAATTTTATATCTGCAATAACTATATTATTCAAAGAATGTGTCACAAAGCATCATAGCAATACCAAAACTGTTTATCTTCTACCGATAAATCGAACTGGAGGCTATTGCTGCCTTGTCTTTATTATCGTGGTTGTGTCAATAATCACCATGGTTGGTAGGCGGGTTGGTGATCGCAGATGACGACATAAAGAGGGTCGACGGTAGCCGCTAGAGCTAGGCGGTGCAAGATTTCTCCTTGTGAGCATCATTTCGTGAGACCTACGTCCAGCAGTGGATGTCAAACGGATGAAGCGACGAAAAATCGGTGCAGGAACTTTTAAAACCTACACCGATCCGTAGGAAAACGATTCGTGCCCCCTGGAAAACGTAACGGAAACCAATTCTTCCAGGTAAGGGACGATCGTCTCCACGGTGTATAGGCTCGTTACTGGGGAGATCCTACTTTCATGTTTGGATTAGAGTCCAATCGGTTCGTACCTTGACCTCTAGAACCTGCACCGATCCGAAGAGCGACCCGGACACCCTGGAAAGCAATTCTTCCAGGGAAGGGACGGTAGTCTCCACATTGTTCACGCCCTTTTCTGGGGAGATCCTCTGTTTATTTCTGCATCAGTATCCGGTTTTTTTGTACGATGTTCTATAAGATTTGCACCGATGAATAGGAGAGCCCGTACATACTCGAAAGCTATTGTTCCAGGTGACGGATGATCATCTCCACGTTGTCTACATCAAAGTTTGTTTAGTACGTGCCCTATTCTCTAGAAACTGCACTATTCTGTAGTAAAGAAAACCGTTCCCCTTGGAAAGCTGTAGTTCCAGGTGAGGGGTTATCATCTCTATAGTGACCACGACTGTTATTGGAGAGATATCCATTCATCTTTGGATCAAGGTCCGGTCGGTTTGTGCCTTGATCCCTCGGATTTCATTGGCACCAGGCTGCTTAGTAACAGTCTTTGGAGGATATTGAAAAATTCGATTAAACCGAAGTATTCGTTAGTCATTTGTATAAAGTTTTTAGTTTCAATATGATGTAATGTGCCAAGACCTTTAGCACGTAGTGCGTGCGTGACGCAATTCTCGTACGCTGTGACGTTGCCGGACGCCGGCGCTTGTCGTCACGAACACACCCCCGGTACCGAGCGCCAGCTGCAGCATTTGTTGAAACCGGACCTTATTACTAATAAGTCATCAATGTACATGTAAACTGTAATTTGTAGGAACTGTCAGTATGACGTGCGAGTTAAATATTTTCGACTGTCCGTTAGCGGATGCGCCACCTATGATTCAATAAGAACTGGGACGCAAATAATAGCTAGGTAAACAAATACGAAAGATTTGTGTAAGTAAATTTTCGATGACGTACATCAGCGGCAAATGACTGCAACCTTTTCTTATGTTCATAACGTCATATCTATTACCATCAGTTACATAAAATAAATGGAGTTAAGGGCAAGTTGAATCATTTTCAAATATTTGATCTGAATTCGAAGGAGATAAAACCCTCTTTACAGATCTTCTTAGACCTTGTCCCCATATCCACACACGTGGATTATGTATAAAAAAGGCATGCATATTAGATAATGATTTTAAAAAAATGTACAAGTAATAATGATATACAATAAGTTTTAGGCTTCAGACTCCACCCAGATAATTTCTTTAAAACACCTTCTTTCTTGTGGAGTAGCCATTTCCTACATCTTATCTGTTTACGTTTTTTAGAGCGAGATGTAAAGCAAGATTTTCTACTTATACTTCAGTTATTAAAAACAGTGCAAAATCATTTCACAGTTCAAAACGACTTGATTTGAATAATGTTGTGCCACGTTTCCCGATTGTTTTGCCATTTTAACTTTATCTTTATGTATTTTTATCAATGATATTAGTCCGCTTGCCATTTATGGACAAATCCCTTAACTCTTTGCATTCGGTAAAAATAGTCACCCACTAGTAATTTCTTTAAATCTCAACATAAACAATCTATGTTGATAGCATTTGTTTTTAAATGAAGAAATACCTACGGATAATGAACTTTTCAATGATGAATTATTTTAGGTGTTTCTAGTCTAGACATAGGACCGTAAAGGGTAACATCCATGTTAATAATATAAAGTCGTCTTAAGTAACAAATGAGTTCTTTTGATGCCTTAATAAAGATAACGTCAGATAATCTATTGACTGACGCATTGATTTAAAAGATCCCACTATTATTCCTGAGTAATTCCTAATACCTTTTTTCCTTTTATATACGTAATATGAAATATATTGTAGTTATTTCGTAATCTCCTCAACTAATAACTGCCTCATTGGACTAGTGGTTAGCATGTTCGACTGCAGACATGAGGTCCTGGGTCGAGCCAATTTAAAAATCAATATTGAGTTTTCTATTAAGATTTTTTCAATATTTGTTCGAAGTTGGGAAGTTGGCGGTGTGATCCAACCCCGTGCCTCGGAAAGCACGTTAAGCCGTCGGTCCTACGCCTGATCTCTCTCCGGTCGTGTTGGTTTCCGTCACATCGGACTATGAGGGTGAAGGAATAGAGAGTGCACTTGTGTACTATGCCTGCCAATCCGCAGTGGAGCAGCGTGGTTCTATGCTCTAAAAACCCTCACTCCTCGGAGTGAAAAGGCTGTGCCCAACAGTGGGACGTTAGTGGGCTGCTACTTACTTTTTTTATTTCTTAATCGTATGGACTGTGGCTTTATTTATAATGTTTCGTTGCACACAATACAAACTATAGCTAAAAAACTAATAATATAACAAACAAAATAAAATAACAAAAATTAAGACAATTTTAAAAAATCGACATCTGTAAATGAGAGTGGCGGATGATCATATAGTGATGTACTTCTTTGCTTTAAAAGAATAAGTAGAAGATGCTTATCTTATCTGCTGCGGCAACTTATTCCAGATCTGAAGTGCACTAACTGAAAATGAGTCTTATTTTATTTTTAACCTGTAAGCCCCTTCAGGATTTGGACTCGAACGCATGAAGTTTTAGTCCACGTAGAAATTTCAGTGTAAAAATTAACATAACTTCTTATAAACGTTATTTAATAACATTAAAATCATTATTGTGTTTACGAAGGTTAGTAGCAGAAAATCTACTGACAGTCAAAGAGACGGTATAAAAAAAGTTAAAAGGGCGTGCGTACAAAGTACACATGTCAGAAGTGAAACTTCTTAAGCAAACAAATTTTTAAGTCTTGTTTATATTTATACAAACCTAAAACTTTATACATTTCCGAGTATTAGAGCGAAGGAAAAAGGAAGATGTGTTAGGATTTTATGACGAATTGTAAATGAAAATTTTTTATCAATATTAGAAATTATTAATTAAACTTTATTTTGAATTTAAAATTTAGAAAAGATAATATATTAAATTATATTAATAAATGACGAGAGGCAAATTGAAATGCCACATTGTATTTGTATCACTATAAAAATTTTACGCCTGGAGAAGTTTCACTTCAAGAATGTTCTGTCATATTTTTATTAGTTGTTACTTTGATATATTGCTAACAGGTTAGCTTTTGATTTTGATCACACCTGATGGCAAGTGACGATATAGTCTAAGATGTAATAATGGCGCGCTAATCAGGTAAGAGGCAATCCACCTCTCATGGTTTCTACACAGCATTGTACAGGAATACACCCTTGCTTGGCGGCACATATCTGTTGGTAGGGTAACTAGCTATTTATATTATAATTTGCTGGTCAAAATAAGAGAGAAATGTATTCAAATACTAAATAAAATGTACCCTGAATTTGTAATAGAAACTGCTAGCGTAATTTGCATCCACTTAGAAATATGAATCACACAAGGTATTTAGCGTTACAAATCACAAAACTGTGTTAAAACAAACACTTTCAATGGAAAGTGTCAGTTAAACGATTATCTCAAATAATGGAAAGACGCTTATGAATGGATTCATGTTGTGTATTGTTAACGGATCTTAGAATAACAAGCTGCAATGTTTGCGGTCATAAATAGACAATTCAAGGGTGTTTTCTGGAATTATGGCAATGTTTTTTTTTGTCCATTGGCCGGCGCTTAATGCGTCAGCATCGCAGTTTGCAAGGTAGAAATACTATATACAAAGCTGCATTAGTACAGCAACCATGAGTTAAATATTTTATAGGATATTATATATATATATATGTCGGATGGCAAGTGTCTGTGGAACGCTGGCGCCATCTATCGGCGTGGGACAGAGTCAATAGTGGCAGTCCGGCGGGAGTCTCTCGGCAGTTGTCGAGTGGCACTCGACCGCAGCGGACGTTGAGACTGTCGCGTTCCTAGCTATTATTGTAAATGAGTTTGTGTAAATTGATATCTGGAACATGAAGTGATTGAACATTATAATCCGAGTTAATTAAAAAATGTTTAATTGCACTAACATTACCCACGAACGCCCATAGTGTAAGAAATTAAATTATGGATCCCCATTAATGATGATGTCGGCAGAGAACCCCATACCCTTTACTTTATGCTCCTTGTCTCTTATTCTCCGACATATATATTGTAAAAAATTTACGGAAGAAAAACATGATAATCGTCACGAAGATGTGCAGCTTTTTTTGCTAATTCGTTTAAAGGTTAGGTAGTTTTAAAATCTACAAATAACTTGTGACATTTCAATTTTCCACTCGTCATTTAATAATTGAATTAAAAATAAAATAATATATTTCATAAATTCTCTTTTCTAAATTTTAAATTCAAAAACCAAATTTAATGAATAATTTTTAATATTGACAAAAAACACGTGGCATTTTTATTTTCAATTCGTCATTTGAGTTTATTTTAATGGTAGTTAAATTCCTAACATATCTTCCTTTTTCCCTTCCTATAAGTCTCGGAAATCTAAAGTTTTAGATTTGTATAAATATTAACAAGATCTAAAAATTCGTTTGCTAAAGAAGTTTTACTTCTGACATGTGTACTTTGTACACACGCACTTTTAATTTATTACAGATATCATTGTTTTTTCCTCAAGTACCTTGTAGACCTCGATGTAAATATCTCTATGCAGTTAAATTCTTCTACTGTATTTAAATGAATACTTTTATTATTTGCTAAGGCACGTAATCTATTTGCAACAAGATTATACATAAATACATGTGATTTATGATATTTTGAGTAAGAAAAAAGGAAATGAAAAATGTGCATTAGGCCTATGAGTGTCCTGAAATACAATTGAAATTGTGGTTATAATAGCAGACTTGTACTTTGTACGTGAGACTCCCGGGTGCTTTCGATTCCGGTATGTGGTTCTCTGCGGTACTTTGATCTCGGTGGAGGGTAAAAACCGATTAGACTTTTCGTGGTACTGGAGTATGAATCAGCCTGATTCTTATTCATACTATGATATTTTTTTAAATTGCAAAGCCAGATACCATGATTGGTATGCTAGTCTTGTGAAGCGAAAGCAAGCTTTAAATTACTGGACGGATTTAATAAAAATTCTTTCAATGCCTGTAGATTATTTTTAAATTGTCTAATAATCTGAAAGCAAGTAATTAAAAACTAAGTGAAATAAAACATTTATGTTAACGAAAATAAATCTATAGTCCGACTTAGTAGGCTTTCCGCTGCCACGAGATCGGTATGTACGCGGGTGTAACCACGGGGCATTGCTAGTAATAAATAAATAGAGTGATTATTTATAAGAAAATGAAGGACATATTTTCTTTGTATATTACGATGATAAAGTTGAAACTAATGATGTACCAATTTTCGCCTGTGGTGTGGAATGGCTCCAACACCTATCGTAATCCCATGGCCTTACCCCAAATAATGTAGTGTAATCTATGAACATCAAACCTCTAAAATGCCGAAATTGCATAGACAATAATGGTACACTTCGTTTGATTAAATATATTAGTTAATTAGAAGCCCATTAACGTCTCAAGACTGAGCACTGGCTTCCTCACTTATAGGAAAGGTGGTTTTTAGAGGATTAGGTTTTTACTGCAGGTTGATAGGCACAGTATAGCACTCTCTTTTCCTTCACTGTAATAATCCAACGTGGCAAGAATCTCGAACGACCGGACAGAGATCCGGCGCAAGACCGACGGCTTAACTTGCTCTCCGAGGCAAGGATGTGGAGGACACCGCTAACTTCCCAACTTCGGTCAAATATTAAACAAAACAAAAACCTTTTATTCGTTCAGTTACACTTAACTAAATTATTACATAATAGATAAATGTAACGAGTAAATTATAGTATAGCTAAATGTGACACCGACCTAACAATATCCTATTAAACTACACAGATAAATATACCTATATAAAGGTAAATAAATATAAGACGGGAAGTTCAGCCTGTGCTGTTGTATAAAATAATTACTTAAAATTAAAAGGGGATAGACATGAAGGGGTAAATCAGTAATAATAATTGCCTATGAAGTTTGGCGCTGCATGTGGAATAAGTGCCATTTACTCTTTATTTTAAAAGATTGGGCTGAAGTCGAACGCCAAAGAGGAATCGTGTTGCATTAAGAAATCATTGATAGAAAACTCATAATCGATTTTTTAATTACCCTGTCTCTCTATAGCCGAACATGCTGACCACAAGACCAATGTGGCAGATTGCACCATCTGTGTATCGGCGTAGGGGCAGAGTCAATAAGTGGCAGTCCAGCGCGTCTCTCTGCAGTTCTCGAGTGACGGTCGGCCGGAGTGGTCGACTATTGAAACTGTCGCGTTCCTAGCTATTGTTAATGATTTTGTGTAAATGGATCCCATTAATGACGATGTCGGTGGAGAACCATACGCCCCTGTGGTTTATACTTCTCCGTTCTCTCTTATTTTCTGACATATACATTTTATAAAAAAATCCAAACTATTTTGCTTTTTCAGAAAAAGTACAAGCTAATTAGCAGCCTATTATTGTCTCACTGGTCGGCACAGGCCTCCTCACTCATGGTACAGAGGATTTTACAGGACAGACCCACCATGCTGTTCCACTACGGGTTGACAGGCTAGATATATGTCCTAGGTTGGAGACCCGGGTCGGACCAATTCCAAATCGATATTGAGTTTTCTATTAAGATCTTCTCAATATTTGCCCGAAGTTGGTAAAAATTTGGCGATGTGAGATCCACCCCCATTCCTCGGAGAGTACGTTAAGCTGTTTGTCCTGCGCCTGATCTCTCGCCGTCAAGTCGGATTGCCGTCACGTCGGACTATGAGAGTGAAGGAATAGGCACTGTATGCCTGCCAATCCGCAGTGGAGCAGCGTGGTGGGTCTATGCTCTAAAAAGCCTGTCTCATATGAGTGAGGAGGCCTGTGCCCAGTGGGACGTTAGTGGGCTGCTACTGACTCCCGAGATATGCAGTTTTCTTTGCGATGTTTGCACAGAAAAGCACAATGATGAACTAGATCCTTAATTTCATCTACTACAGTAATGAGATCACCAATATTTCTGTAGTTAAATTCAATTATTTTATGTATTTTATTTAAGCTCGGCATTTGCACTTTCTTGAATAAAGTTTCATTTTTTAAAAGAGAAACTTAAACAACACCACAAGGGCATTAAGACTCTTCTTTCACTTGCTTACTTTCTTTTTCATACATACTTTTTCCATGAAATGCGGTAATTTTATATGTATTAGGTAATACAGCCAGAAATTTCAATGATTTCCTATATCATTTAAATTGGCTAATCGTGCCTGAATTGTGACGTAAGGTGACGTTAATACTGATAATTAATTGAGCGGTTTACTGAATTGATATGCACTAATCAACTTAATTAGAGGGATTTTGCGATAATAGTCTCTGGGCCAAACTATTATCCTCCCTTCCTTTCAAGTTCCTCGAATTAATTCCGTTAATTTTATAACAAAATTGTACCTGTTACTATGCGCTGTTGAAACAATAAAATTACAATACCTTTATATGCAATTATTTAAATAGCATATTATTAAAATTACTCAATATTTTTATTCAGTTCGACATAAAATTACATCTAATATATAAAACTTCCCTGTCACAATGTTACTTACCGTACTCCTCCGAAACGGCGTTTTACCAAATTTTATATGCGTATTCAGTAGGTCTGAGAATTGGCTACTATCTATTTTTCATACCCCTAAGTGATAAGGGTTCTTCGCCTTTAAATGATTTTTTTGGACAAAATTTTTTGTTTTTATTTTTTTGTGATACAGCATACAAAAATACATACAACCCTAAATTTTCATCTTTCTATCATCAACCCCTATTTTTTAATAGCGATAAAACTAATTATATGGCAAAACAACGTTTGCTGGGTCAGCTAGTTTTTTATTGCCCTATATTTCAAAGGCAAATTGAAACTTCTTTAGGCGCGTAAGGGGAAAATTTTAACGAATGAAACGCGTGATTAGCGTCACGAAGATGTGCAGCGTTTTTATGCTAATTCGTTTGAAGCTTAGGTAGTTTTAATAGATACATATTTACAAATAACATATGGCATTTTATTTTGCCGCTCGTTATTTAATAATTTAATATACTATTTTTCATAAAATATAAAATAAAAATATTTTATAAATACTCTTTTCTAAATTTTTAATTCAAAAACAAAATTGAATTAATAATTTCTAATATAGACAAAAACCATGTGGCATTTAGATTTACAATTCGTAATTTGAGATTTCAATAAATTTTTTGTATAAATTTTCGACACTTTAATATTTTAGTGATAATTAAAATTATAACATTACTTTTTTTCTCCCTCTAAGTCTCTGAAATCTATAGTTTTAGATTTGTATAAATATAAACAAGACTTAAAATTTAATCTGCCATAGAAGTTCCACTTCTGAAATGTGTACTTTGTACGCACGCACTTTTAACCATTTTTTTTGGCGACTCATCTTTATTCACTTATTTTATTTATATATCTTTATTACACATATGCTTAAACTACAAGATGCGAAAATTTGAATATGTGGTGATAAATAATGTTGCGTTAAGGTGTGTGTATAGGTAGCCTTTATAGCTTTGTATAAGCTATCGCTAACAGGTAACAGACACACTCGCGAATTAAAAAAATAAACAAACAGTTGTAATAAACTCATATTCATTTATATGATTAACATTAAAACACATAAGTATATATTATATATACATATATATTTCTTTGCTGTTATTATGAACCTTTTGTTTTGTTGCTTACAGGTAAGTAAGCTAAGGTAAGTAGCAGCCCATTAACGTGCCACCGCTGGGCACAGGCCTCCTCACTCACAGGAGAGAGGGTTTTCAGAGCATACACCCACCACGATGCTCCACTGCGGATTGCTTAGTACACAAGTGCACTCTCTATTATTTCACTCTCATAGGCCGATGCGACGGGAAACTGACACGACCGGAGAGAGATCAGGCGCAGGAACGACGGCTTAACGTGCTCTCCGAGGCACGGGGGTGGAGCACACCGCCGACTTCCCAACTTCGGGCAAATATTGAGAAAATCTTATTAGAAATATTGATTAATGAATTGACCCGACCCGGGATTCGAACCCAGTCTGTAGTCGAACATGCTAAACACTAGACCATTGAGACAGGTTAGTGCTTGACAGTAATCTCACGTGATAGTAAGGTATGATACAGTCTATGATGGAAGTATGCTAACTTGGTAAGAGATAGTTTACCTCTTACAGTTTTTATACAACATCGCACTGGAACGCAAATTTTAATGGATGGCACGTCTTTGCTGTTTGGGTGGCAACCAGCCATGGCCTAAGCCTCCCACCAGACGAGACTCCACCAAATTAGAGTACGTGATTTCTTAATTTTGCCCGCCAGGAATCAAAACCTGGAGCTTTGTTAGAGAAACATATACTCACACTATTGCGTTAGTAAGTGAACAAATTTGACTGCCATAAAAACTTTTATAGTGAATCAACCTTAAAAGATAGACATACGCTGTCCTGGCCCTTTTTTTAGAATGTTTATAGGAGAAAAATTCT
The DNA here is from genome assembly GCA_015832385.1 of Elymnias hypermnestra. Taxonomy (NCBI): domain Eukaryota; kingdom Metazoa; phylum Arthropoda; class Insecta; order Lepidoptera; family Nymphalidae; genus Elymnias; species Elymnias hypermnestra. The sequence goes on from JACTOM010000891.1 coordinate 2,282,847, forward strand.
GTCATACATGATTTTTGCGAGACTGTAAACTTTTTATAATTTCTCTCAAATAGAAATTATGAAAACACCCCGATTATGAAATTTTCTTTTTTGGTGCTTCATTCTTATTGAGGTTAGTGATAGCATCGTAACCCTATAGCCTTCCTCGATAAATAGGCTATCTAATACTGAAAGAATTTTTCAAATCGGACCAGAACTTCCTGAGATAATCGCATTCAAGCAAACAAACTCTTCAGCTTTCTATCTTCTAATATATAAAATTCTCGTGTCACTATGTTCGTTCCCATACTCCTACGAAACGGCTTGACCGATTCTTATGAATTCTTGTGGATTTTCTTTTATGCCTATTTAAGTCTGAGAATCAGCTATCTATTTTTCAAATATTTCTAAATCTTAAGGGTCAAAATTTGATTTTTTAATTTTTGGCAAAAAATTTTGTTTTTATTTTTTTGTGATACAGCATACAAAAATGTATACAACCCCTAAATTTTTGCCTTTCTAACACCAACCCTTATTTTTTAAAAGAGATAACAGTAACTCTTTGGCAAAACAACGTTTGCTGCATCAGCTAGTTTTAGTATAAAAGTCATATTTTATTACTATATATTAGTACAATAACCACATTTAAATAAGGTATTATATATGTTACAGACCATTGGGATGACTAGGTATATCAGCGGGCACTATTTCCGAATTGATATAGCCCGTACGTACGTAATGGAATTTAAATTATATTGCGCAATTTCCTCATCTCAACGATAAATTATAGCCTAATTAATATAGATCTCGTTAAAGTAGGAGCCTGCCTCTTTATATTTTAGTATAATTAAGTGTTATCCTGTTTCCAGTTGCCAGCACAAGCTAAGTATGTACGTATGTTCACTTCACATCAAATCGAAAAATCTATATTAAATTAGGCTTTTACGAGTCTTTAAAATCATGTTGTGTCAATTTTAAAGAAAGATTATTTTATTTTCGTTTGATTAGAACCAAATAAAAATATAATTTGCATATGCTTCTTTATTATCACCACTAGAACATTTCTATAAAAAAATGTTTTTCTAAATATACGCTTTTACAGCGACTTTTCCAGAAAATAAGCATTAAATGTTACTTTCTCAACATTGCATTGCCGACTGCCGACTTGGAGTGATAAAAACGCGGATGGCAATGCCATATTTTCGTCCCGTGGTGTGTATATAGTTTTTCATCAGACCGGGATAGAAGTTTCGGAAGCCATCTCCTAATACCTTGTATATAAATATATTGTCGATATTTTTTTAAGTATACTATGACTCGGTAAAGTATAGACCCAACAGACACTTATATATACTCACAATGTTGAAAAGAACCCCGGATAAGTTATATATACCCAAACATACGTATACGAGGTACGTACCTCGCGCAACACAAAGTTACAGTGCTAAAAGAAGATTAACTTCAAAACAACAAAATTTTACTTTTATAACTCGATTTGCTTTAGAGTTTTCCGATAAAATAATGGTTGTTTTAAACTTAAATTTTCGTGGTTTATTAACATATTGACTATTTGAACGGGTACATATCACGATGGCGATTTTTAATTTTTAATTTTGCCGATATTTCGACCCAGTTGCATGGATCGTGGTCACGACGATACTGCTGTGGTCGGTTGTGTCAAGCTGTCAAGGGCAGAATCTGTCTACCCTACGTCTGATTCTTTCAGACGTAGGGTAGATCGGCAAAATTAAAAAATAAAAATTAAAAATTAAAAATCGCCATCGTGATATGTACCCGTTCAAATAGTCAATATGTTAATAAACCACGAAAATTTAAGTTTAAAACAANAGGTGTTACGTCGGAATGGACATAGATCCCCAAAACCCGTCAGCAAGCAGAGACACCATAAACGACCTTTGGAGGTAGAAAGGCCAAAGGCCTATTTACCCTTTGTAAAGGGAGTGACGGACAGAATAGGCAGGCTACTGCGAAACGATTATAGCATCAAAACTGTCTTCACTCCCTTACAAAGGATTATAAACATGGTAAGATCTCCGAAGGATCGTTTACCGTATCAATGTCCGGGCGTTTACAAAATTGACTGCAGCTGTGGAAGCTCTTATATTGGGCAAACGAAGCGTTCCATAGCAACTCGTGTGTCAGAACACATAAATGCTGTCAAGCACAACGACATACAAAAATCTGCGATCGCGGAGCACATTTTGCAGCAGGGAACTCAACACTGGATAGAACTTCATAACCCGAAAGTTCTTTCCACGGACCGCCATTATATGCCGAGATTAGTTCGCGAGGCCATTGAAATTAAAAAATATCCTAATTTCAATCGTGAAGATGGTTTTAAGCTGGCTGATACGTGGAATCCAGTGGTGAAGCTATGCCAAATGAACAAACGACGCAATTTTTCAAAATTAAAACGTGACGTTGTGAGTGTAGTATGCCGACAAATGGATGTGGGTGCCGTGAAAAATAAAAGAATCAGACGTAGGGTAGACAGATTCTGCCCTTGACAGCTTGACACAACCGACCACAGCAGTATCGTCGTGACCACGATCCATGCAACTGGGTCGAAATATCGGCAAAATTAAAAATTAAAAATCGCCATCGTGATATGTACCCGTTCAAATAGTCAATAAAATAATGGTTGCTGTTAATTCCCTCAATCCGTTTTGATCATAATTACGGAGAAACAGGTATCATCGTCTGTAGTATTGAGTCATTACGGACATAATGCATTACATAATCATCTTAAGGACTAAGCTACATTTTGTGTCTATAGCATACTAACTCCATTGACGAATATATACATAAATTAATTTACATGTACATGGATTAAAACATTTTATTACTATTGTAAATAGGTCTTTAAAGTTGAAAGTGCTTAAAGTACGCTTTGCACTTTATTTTGTGATTATTGAATCGGGCAGAACTGAAACGCTCGACTATGTAACGCTTCTTTAAATAAAATAGGTTTTCCACGGTTGCAATAGAGTTATAGTAAGCCCGTCACTGATATATTTTCATTAATTCGTTATAAATATATATATATTGTAAAGTTTACTACTATATGAATAGAGAAAATGGAGTGATTTTAATATTTTATTGCGTATATGCCTGACGCCTTATCAAACGTTGACAGGCTATATTATAAAACCTGATAAGAAATAAATAACCTTCCTTTTTCACTGCCTACTATTAGTTTAAGGTAAGTAACAGCCCATTAACGTTCCACTGCTGGGAACAGGCCTCCTTATTTATTTATAAATAAAGATATTTCTTCTTTCTTTCTTTCTTCTTCTCCTCACACATATGCGAGAAAGTTTTTAGAGCGTAGAGCCACCAAACTGCTCCACTGCGGATTAGCTGGCAATTCGACACGACCTGAGACAGGTCAGGCGCAGGATCGACGGATTAACGCGCTCTCTGAGGCATGGGGGTGGATGACACCGCCAAATTTTTCCCAACTTCGGGCAAATATTGAGAAAATCTTAATAGAAACATCAATATCGATTTTGAGTTGGCCCGACTCGGGACTCGAACCCAGGACATCATCTCTGTAGTAAAACGTGCTAACCACTAAACCAATCAGGCACTATTAGTTTACTCTCTCCCTATACATAAAATGGTAAATAGCTGGACCTAACTTGTCGAAATTGTGCTTCCGGGTGGATTCTAGACTGCCTTACATCAAGAATTCTATCTGATAAATAACGAATTTACATATATCCTCAAGGTATCATGAACTACGCGGGTGACACAGCAAGGAACAGCTAGTACATGGATATAAGAAAGGTAAATGACAATAGGAGCTCATTAATTTCCCACTGATGGGCACAGGCCTCCTCACTCATAGAAGGGAGAGTTTTTAGGGCGTAGACCCATTACGCTGCTCTACTACAGAATGACAGGCATAGTACACAGCTGATCTATTCCACTCTTATAATCCAAACAAAATCAAAAATACCTGATCAGCTAATATCGCTAGCGGTCGTTGACCCGACATGATCAGCTGTTTTGATTTCGTGTTGCGTTGCTGGTTTTTTTTTGTTAAAGTAATGTATTTTTTATGAAACTATCGTTTTATTTAGCTATACTAACATGATGGAACGTAAATGATGCTGGACATACATACATAGCATCACGCCTCATTCCCATAGGGGTAGGCAGAGACAACATCCTTCCACTTGCCCCGATTCTTGCATATCTCCTTCGCTTCTTTCATTCTCATTAAGCCTTTCATACAAGATCGTTGGCTTAGAGTACTCCTGACTTGGCCCTTATTCAAAATGTCCTGGATTTGGTTCAGGAACGTTTGCCTTGCTCTTCCCCTTCCAACTTTCGCATTCACTCTTGACTATTAAATCCTTTTTGTCAGTCTCCTTTCGTTCATTCTCTCTACATGCCCAAACCATCTAAGCATACCTTTCTCAATTTTAGTCACTACGTCTTCTTTTATACCACAACGTTCTCTTATCACACTATTTCTCACTCTGTCACTCAGTTTTAATCCACTCATGCTTCTCAACGCTCTCATCTCTACCGCATTTATTTTACTTTTGTGATTCTTCTGCCATACCCAACTTTCACTACCATACATAAGTGTTGGCACCAACACTCCAGGTTGCAGAGCCAGTCTAGCTCTTTGAGACATGCTGGTAATACAATTTAAAAATATAATTTGAAACTTCTTTCGGCGCATGAGGGTAAAATTTTTACGTCACGAAAATGTGGAACTTTTTTATTCTAATTTGTTCGAAGCTTAGGTATTTTTAATATTTACAAAGAGCATGTGGCATTTTAATTTGCCACTCATCAAAAATATATCATTAGTTTGACATTCGAAAACAAAATTTAATAAATAATTTCTATTAAAAACACGTTGCATTTTTATTTCCTGTTTGTCGTTTGTGATTTCAATAAATGCTTTGTATTAATTTTCGACACTTTTAATATTTTTATGACAATTAAATTCATTAAATTCGTAACATATCTTAGCTTATATTCTTAGTTTGCCAAAGAAGTTTCACTTCTAACATGTGTACTTTGTACGGACGACTTTTTTTTTGTTTTAAATCAGGCTCGTTTTATTTTCCGTCTCATCAAAGGTGTCATTAATACTATTGTCTGTCTTCGTTTTCTGAAGCCTTTTTCTAACACCTTGTATATATATCTTGTGAAATAAATTGTTTTATACTTTATACATTTGATGTTAACGCAGTGTTAAAAATGTGGCTGTGGGAGTGGCTTTATTTTCTTTTATATTTACAAATGTATCGTATGATTAATGTAGCTTGTTGAATGGGAGATGTTTTTAATCGTATGTGGTGCTGTTAAAGCGGGTTCATGTACCGACCTGTCTGAGGTAACCCGTTGACTAAGTGTGCAAGAATGTAGAAGGGTAGTTGACCGATCCATAAATACGATAAAGACACGCAGGTTTGGCTCCTTGCACCGCCTTCTTATTTCCCACCACGTATGCCATTTGCACTACGCCATTGTACGGTACTTCAATACTTGAGGGGCGTCCATTAGTTACGTGAGCTGATTTTGGCAATATTTCAAAAGGATACGATATTGCTAAATATACAAGAATGACTTGGGATTGCTAAACTACATGTTTTCGTTTGATTTATAATAATAACAAAGGTTATTTATACTTTGATGATATTTAGAACTAGTCTGCTAGTTTCTCGTAAAAAATAGGTTGATTCAAAGTAATTAAATAACGTCCTACTGCTGGGCACAAGCCTCTTCACTTATATGAGAGAGGGATTTTAGAGCATAGACCCACCACGTTGGTCCACTGCGGATTGGCAGGTATAGTACACAGGTGCACTCTCTATTCCTTCACTCTCATAGTCCGATGTGACGGACATCCGTTACGACCGGAGAGAGATCAGGACTGATGGCTTAAAGTGCTCTTTAAGGCACAGGGGTGAAGTACACCGTCAACTTCCCAAGTTCGGGCAAATATTGAGAAAATCTTAATAGAAAACTCAATAGCTATTTTTCCCGACCCGGGACTCGAACTCAGGACCTCATGTTTATAGTCGAACATGCTAACCGCTACACCAATGAGGCGGTATAATGTAGGCGGAGTCCCCGGGTTCGATCCCCGGTAGGGCGAGTTTAGGAATTTCATTTTCTATTTTGTCTGACTCTGGATTGGTGGACTTCGGCTGGGGCTAGTTAACACCCTACCGCCAAGCAAAGAGATTTGTGTTCTGGTACGATGCAGTATAGAAACCATAAGAGGTAAATTGCCTCATGCCAAAATAGCGCGTTTCCATCTTAGACTCTATCATCATTTACCATCAGGTGTCATCACAGTCAAACGCTAACCTGTCAGCTATTTAACAAATATACTAATAGTTTACACTCCCCTACATATGTTCGAGCTAATTGGCGTATAGAATAGCATAATCATTTACTAGTTGAACGCACCACTTCGTCTGCGTGGATAGTTTTTTTGGGTAACGATTTCATTAATTTAGGCAAATTGTTTTACAAATAAAAAACATGACCTCTACTCAGCAAAAGGAATACCAAATTTCGATTCTCCACGCCATATGGTTCCAGAGATATCATGATGAGTCAATAGATACCTGGATATCTCTTTTCTATATATAGATAAGATCCAAAGTAAGAGGAAGGTTAGTACGAAGAAAAATCATGGCTGCGAAACATCAGAGTGTGGCGGCTGCATTGGACTTGCTGCACCTCGTGCAAGACCAAGATCGATTTGGAAAACTAACTGCCAACCATCAGTAATGGAGAGGCACCGTAACAAGTAACAATCTCGCTCAAACCATTCATACCCAACTTATTCTTTGAAGTCTCAATCAAAAGCATTTCCTCAAATATTACATCACCGTTTGATCGATATCGACTGTCATGTACTTGTTGTGATACAATGGCATTTATTTTATTATCATACTTTGTTAGATTTATTTTATATTGACGTGTCTTTTGCTATCTATTACTGTAGGGCACATCTATAAACGATTTTTCCTAAACCAGAAAGGTGAACGGGTATATAAAACTTTATAGCCTTAAGCTCGCCCTTTGAACTTTGTACGATACAGATTATACCTATATGTATACATGCTATCACTATCTTATGAACACAGAACACTATCTTATGGCACCTTATTTAGTGTTTAAAGGCAGTATCACCTGCGTATTTACAGATCCTGTAGTAATCAATAGATAATAGATAATGATGAGTCAATAGATACCTGGATATCTCTTATAGATTTGCTTATTTACACATTTAAAATCGAATAATTTTTGTGGTATAACAAATGTTCAGACACTGAGTGGCATGCAAATATATCTCTTATAAAGAAGTCATTAAATTATGCCATTAGAACAGATAAAAACAAAAATAAAATTAGTTAACAAAATAATTAAAATTGCATGACATAAAATGATCATTTTATAGTCAAGAAAATAATCTAAATTCAATCATATAAAATTTTAAATTGCTAAATAATAAAAAAAAACTATAAATATACTTCTACATCTTAAAAATTCGTTGCTAGTAACCATTTAATAATTTTATTTTTGAATGTAATTCCATCTAATTTTTTAATTTCCCGTAATAATTTATTAAAATTTAACCGCCATAAAGCCATAAAGCTTTACTTATTTAGCAGTGTATTGGTTAGATATTGATTATATTTTTCTTATAGAACAGGTTTTTAAAATGCAGTTTCTATTTGTACAGGAGATTTAAAAATATGCCGGTCCTGCTAATTAAGATAAGCGCAAAAAACTCGCTTTGTAAAATAAACCTTTAACTTGCGTATCTATTGTCTAATCAATATTGTTACATTGTTTGTAAAAGATCGCCGATGAATAGAAAAGGTGTCATTAGGAAGCTCAAGTAGAAAAAAACTACCATCATTTTGCTAATGAGTTGTGTGAAATGTGTAAGCTTTTTTTTATTATTTGGTTGACTAGAACCCTTTTCTGGAAACCATTAGCATCGTTTTAAAAATAACACTTCTTTATCTAAAGGAACATGTTTCGACTTGCACACTTGCAAATTTAAGTTAGTAATATAAAAAATTGAAGTCAATTTCTGCGTCTCTTTTAACAGCAGGAATTTTTTAAACTCATTACGTTGTATTAAACTTTTACCTGAGCCTTTAAAAGCTGGCGCTGTATTTGTACGTCTATTGTGTAAGCAATTATTTTGCAATACAAATTTAATTCTTAATTACTATTTGAAGAAACTGTATTATGTTTCATCGACTATGAGTTTAAATAAATATTGTATTTGAACTCTCTGCCTTTCACTTTCTCTCTCGAGAAATAGAGAGAAAGATAGAGAGAGATTGAGTGAGGTTATTGTAGGAATTAAAATATTAACATTTAAAACTGCGATGATTAAATATAACAGACATATTTTATAAATTAGTGAATACGGTCGAGCGGTGAGGAATGAGCGGTAATCTGATTCAAGCATTGAAGTCTCTCTATGAGGGTTCTAGTGCTTGTGTCAGAATAAACGTAGCGTACACGGAGTGGTTTCCAGTCGAAAGAGGTGTTCGACAAGGATGTGTTGCGTCACCTATTCATGGATAACTGTTTGATAGATTTAAAAGAAAGTATGTACGGGTTAAGAATGAATGAATTACTCATAAAATGTTTACTCTACGGTGATGATCAAGTAATACTTTGCTAATGAGCTACAGGAGATGCTAAATATTATGAATGAAGCTTTGAAAAGGAAAGGGATGAAATCAAATGAAAACAAAACGAAAGTTATATTTTTTGAAAGAGGTGAATCTAAGATGAATGGCAATATTTTGATAAACGGACGTACAAGTGGAAGAGGTGAAAGAATTTGTATAATTGGGATCTAAATTTACAAAAGATGGAACATGTGAAAGTGATATTGAAAGGAGAGTGAATAAAGGGAATATGGTAAATGGTGCTCTGCACGCCTTTATGAATACCCAGATGGTGTCTCAAAGGGCCAGACTGGCTGTGCATACAGGAGTGTTGGTGCCAACACTTATGTATGGTAGTGAAAGTTGCGTATAGTAGAAGAATCACATAAGTAAAATAAATGCGGCAGAGATGAGAGCGTTGAAAAGTATGAGTGAATTGAAACTGGTTAACAAAGTAAGAAATAGTGTGATAAGAGAACGTTGTGGTACGAAAGAAGATTTAGTGACTAAAATTGAGAAAAGTATGCTCAGATAGTTTGGGCACGTAAAGAGAATGAATGAAAGGAGACAGACAAAAAGGATTTATGAGTCAAGAGTTAATTGGAAAGTTGGAAGGGGAAGACCAAGGCGAACGTTCCTGAACCAAATCCAGGACATTTTAAATAGAGGCCAGATCAAGAGTACTCTAAGCCGACGAACTTGTATGAAAGGTTTAATGAGAATGAAAGAAGCGAAGGAGAGAGGATCGTAGCAAGTGGAAGGACGTGATCTCTGCCTACTTATGGGAATGAGGCGTGATGTATGTGTGTGAACATGGATTTACTTATATAAAATGTAATTGTCAAGTTTAGAAAACGCAGGCAAATTAAAGCTGTGTAAGTTACGATGTGCGGTGAAGGTTTTGGCGGTCATTGTAGTGAGTGTGTCACGCACTGTTATACGGTTATTTTTCCATTCGAATGTGTTCTAAGAGTCAGTACTAATTCAAATACTGTGACATTATCCTTGGATATGATCTGTAGTTTAAAATTTTGTATTACATAGCCTTTAAAACAATTTTGGGTTTCACCACCTGCGGCACGTAGGTCTTACACTGTGCGTCAACGCACGTTCCCGCAACATTCGGACAAGTTGTACATTGTAATGAATCAAAAAATGTAGTCACGCGTCATTGATTGTTCTCGTTAAAATAATGGGTTTAACATTTTTTAAAGAAATGCATAGGCTTTCGAGGAAAACTAACCAAAATAAGCTACGGTTACTCAATTGTATTCAAATATGATGGTTTTTGATGAGGTGCGTGGTTTCTCGTTCTAACAAATTACAAGTTCGAATCCAAGGCAGGTACCACTAAGATTCTCTTTATAAACAGAAACTGATGTGCTTGATTGTTCTGCTTAATCCATCATTGCGTTTTCGGTTAAGGGAAACCATTGAGAATAAATAGAAGTATGTGTAGCCTACAAACCCGTGGAGTAGCGTTGTGAGTATATGCTCAAAAAACCGTATCATATAGAAGGATGTGCCCAGCAATGGGATATTAATCGAGTGTTAGTTACCTTACTCGATTATATAAACACTTTATATGTCGCTGGGAAATGCAATTTACGCACTAATCATGATCGATGACCAGTCAGGACTGTGTTTCGTTCTGACAAGATCCTTATTCGCATCCTGAGTACGTATCACTAAGTTTCTCTTTATAGAAAGAAACTGACATGTTTGATTGTTCTCTTTAAGCCCACATGAAGCAGCGTGGTGAGTGCATCCTCTAAAAACCATCTCTCGTATCATATAGAAGGTATATCATTAATAAAGTGTTAGTTATCGTACTCGATTATATGCACAATTGCCAGTAGGAGAATTATTAAAAGACTGTTTAGATTTTAAAACGTTTAATATGTTACTGTTTACTTAAATATTTAAATTAAATATAGTCTTTTTTATACAAATAAACAGTATATAGGTAAATCTGCTAAGTATTGGAAATAGTGAAAGAGCTGTGTCCAAAAATTTTCTATTTTGTATCTAGGTTTGTGATTACGATTCCCCTGTATCACGATGTCTTGTGTACACAAGATATCGTACGACAGGAGTGACAACTTCATCAAGGTGTGGCTAATAATATGAAATACAATATTATTTCTGTTCTATTCATAAAGTATATAACATATACAATCTATGTACATTAAAATCAATGTCACTTTTCGTCGTAATTTTGTAACTCAAGAACAGGCTGACCTATCCAAACGAAATATTTAGGCTTTGTTCGGACTATTTAGTAAATGGTTTATGTGAAGATTGCACGAAAACGGTCGAGCGGTTTTTAAATTATCACATTTATTGTAACAAACGAATTCAATAAATGGCGGATCATTACGTTAATGGGGATTTGGCAAACTGAAACTCTTCATTAGTTGACGAAAGCAGACATAACCCGAACGACTGTTACATTGGCGAGTATGATAGCTCAGCCTCATTCGTCACGGACAACCTGTAACGGAGTCGTCCTAAAATAAATAATTATATATATAGTGAATATAAAATTTAAATACCGATATACATATATGTATAGACAAAATGATTAATTATATTATATGTGATCAGAAATATTATTTATATATATACTTTTTAATTAATTACAGTTGGCAACCTACAAAAGTCTTTTTTATTTAAAAGAAAAAAAATTTTGCAAATGGAATATAGAAGATTGTCAATGGGTTTAAGTTAATATGTTGCTATAATAACATATACAAATTGGTGTTCGTTATTCTGTTTTATTTTTTTTACAATTCTGTTTTATCTTCTGAAAAGAAGTCCTGTGTGACTCTTAAAGTGGTGACACCTATAATATAACATCATTAAGTGAGGAGAAATACAGAATATGACATACTTTTTGCTTTAAATTTATCACGGCCAGTTTGTCTATTGAAGTGGCGTTTTTGTGTATTGATTTTGTTTTTACTGGGAAATTTAGGCGAGTGAGCTTAAATGGAGTGCCGATGTATCTTGGAGTATGGGACTCACTGTTCACCAGAATACCCAATAAAACCCAGTGGAACCCTCTTCATCTTATGGGTGGACGCCAGATGTTTGCTGATGCATTCAACTTTGGCACCCCGGATGAATTATAGGAGGGAGGTGTGTATTGATTTGACCGAATTCAGGATATGGATGATTTTTTTGCTATTCATTTTTATATCTGGCATTCAGTCTTACATGGTACAATTGTTAGTAACAAACATAAAGTGCACAGCGCGGCTGCTGAAGTTGTACCATCAATATACCTGTCCGTATATACTTCATTAATCATTTTTTATAATTAGAATTGTAGTTCGTTGTATATATACAATTTATTGTCAGGTTATGCAGTCTAAATAGCATCATAGGCTTCGTGGTACTGTGCAGTACCAAGGTTGGTTGTATAGGCGGTGAGTCCCCTCGTCCTTAAACACGCAAACGTATGACACACGCAAACCGCATTCACTTCACGTCATACTACGAAGCATTTCGTGACTTAAGTCCTAAATAGCATGTGATTTAATACATTATATATGGGTGGTCATAGCATGTTCGGCTATAGACATGAGATTCGAAACTCGGGTCGGGCCAATTCAATATTGAGCTTTCTATTAAGTTTTTCTCAGCATTTGCTCTGTGTTGTGTAGTTGGCGGCAGCTTCAGACTAGCCATATAGTCAGGCTTGCATTTGCCAGCCAGGCCCCAGCCTGCACGGGCCCCCCACAGACCTGGCTTGCTACGGCAACAGGAGATTAGGCCCACGCAGGCCAGGTCCTAGCTCCTGCGACCTAAGTATAAAACTAGATCAGGTAGTTCGTACATACAAGAAGAGAGAAATTATTTACATACTCGTATATCCACCTCTGGAAACTAGTTTGAATAAGAGACTTCGCACTCTACTGGAGCAAGACCTATTGGATTCGTAGATTAAATAATATTAAACACTGAATCGGATCTAATCAAGGATAACGTAAAGACCAGATTTTGTGATCGAGTTATTAACTGCTTAGCAGAAAGCTTAACTCCTCTTTTAAAAAAAAAAAACTTTGTAAATATTATATGTTATACATATTGATTAAGATAACCAAGCACTCATGTGTTGCTTTATTACGTCGTTGATAATTAAATTTTATATTTTGTTTATCTCAAATTGTGTATTTCAGTATTTTCCGATAGTATCACCTAGTCTCGGGCCCCGGGTGGCCTGCCACCGGGGCCCTTCCGGCCCAGACCGACCCTGGTTGGCGGTGTGTTCGATCCTCGTGCCTCGGGGAGCACGTTAAGCCGTCGTTCCTGCAGTTGATCTTTCTCCGGTTGTCTTGGAATCCGGTCACATTGGACTATAATAGTGAAGGAATCGAGAGTGTACTTGTGTAAGCGTAGTAAAAACCCTCTCCCTTATGAGTGAGAAGACCTGTGCCCAGCAAGGGGACGTTAACGGGCTGCTATTTACTTTATTTTACTATGACTGCCAAAACGTAATGGAGCAGCGTGGTTTGTCCATGTTCTAAAAACTTATTAGTGAGGAGGCCAGTGCCCAATAGTGGGTCGTTAACAGACTGCTGATTACCTTACCATAACATTTGCAATCATTGAAGATTACCATCACTTATTTTTAGATTAGTTTACCTTGAAGCGTTTTTTTAATTGCTGACAGGTTAGCGCTTGATTGTGATCACACCTGATAACAAGTGATGATACAATCTGAAAGATGAACTTGTTAAGAGGCACCAGAACAAAAGTCGCTTTGCTGGTAGTGTGTTAACTAGCCATGCCTGAACCCTCCCACCAGTCAAGAATCAGATAAATTACAAATGCAATTCGCAAATTAGAACCCGGGACCTCTGCTTGCAATTATTTGTTCCGCTGCGTCAGCGAAGTCGTCACAAGGAATAAAAAAACTTGCCAACCTCGATATCGCCCATCTGTAGGCGCAGTTCTTAACTGATGACTCACGTTGACTTCGCGACTGAAATATTCTAGGAAAAAATTTCTCAGTGCCCATAATCTCAAAGAGACTAATTGGTATGACAATATCAATATGGTTTTTCCATGACCTCTATTATTGTATTATATAGGCAATAAAAGAGTTCTTTTACAACTGCACACACCCTTCTGCAATTAGTTTGGTGAGTATTGAATGAGACTGAGCAATCACTCTCGGCTATGTCACGCTCATTCAAGTTAATTTCCCTCTCGTCCAATTTCTCTTTAAATCGCGTCAATATTATAAATGTTATTTATTGTATCATTTTAAACCATTCATTTTGCCTTTCAATATAAAGGCTATGTCGTATTTATCTCTTTTTCCAAAATTGATATTTATAACTGAAACGAATAATGTAAATATAAAATAGCCAATTCTTAGCATAAACTTCTGAATCTTTTATGATTTAAAAAGAATTTTTCCACGAGCGTTCGCAAAAATTTATTTTATTAATATATTAATAATTGGAAAAAATATGTATGCATTTGCACTCTCGTACAATAATAATTGCGTATACTCAGCCCGACAAATGATTTCTGAACTTTCATTACCCTAAAATAAGGCGTTACAAGGTTGTTTTTACACTTTCACTCTTTCTTGCTGATATGTAGCTTTTTTGTGTCGCTGGAAGATGCTTTTATGCATGCTGTATAGAGTATATAACTCCATCTAGGAGCGTGGGACTCACTGCTCACCAGAATATCCACTAAAACTCAACGGAACCCTCGTCAACCGAGTGGCGGACGCCCGACGTTCGATGTTTATTATTCAGCTCTGACTTCCCGCATGAATCCGACTCAAAGGTTTAAGAAATAGGAAGTAGGCTGGTAAAATTCCTGATGTGTAACTAGGCTGTACCATTTCCGTTCAATTACGTAAAGAAGCCTTTTAGTTATTTTTTTTGCGAAAAAAAATTAATTAAGAAATAAATATTTCAGGAAAACTATGTTAACATCAAATTACATCCACGAGAAGTTTAAAAAAAGGTTTCAGGACTTCTATCTCCTCCATTCAAGTGAATGGAGGAGATATATATAAATAGTGATATAATAGTAGAAATCTAATAGAGCCATTAGAACTTAAACGATAAAATTGCTTGAGCGAATGAATTTAACTTGAAATAATTTTGTACTGAATATGATGATAAAGGATTCAATTTTGTTTTGTAGTGAGTTCTTCTCAGCATAGGACGTGAACAAATCCTCGTTAATAAAGACTTTAAGTCGTAATTTAAAAATATGTGGGAAAAGCCATTTTAGACTATTTAGAAGCGATGTTAAAGCCTTGATAAAGTATTTTTTGATTTGACTTTCATATTTACCATAGTTATAAATACTTCTGTAATCATATTCCAGACTTGGAATTTTGCACAAATATTCTACATTAAACACTGCTCTATTTTACATATTGGAATTGCCAATTATATTCTTTGCGGTTAGTTAGCAATATTGGCACACGGAAATAACGCTTACCTAACGTTTTTAACACACTAACATTAAATATTATTATGCAATATATATTATTGACGAAATTTTTGAAAACCGCACTTCTGGTATTTACTAAAACATAAATAGCAATATGAAGTAAACAAACTTATCTAACACTTTTAATGATACTTCTTAGTATCGCTTTTTAAAATTACCTCGCGATTTTATCTTGTTTGTAATATAGTTCATATAAGTAAAGTATAATTGAGAACCGCACGAACTTTTATCGTTGCTGAATATTATAGAATTTAACATAATAAGCCAAAGAAATTTCAATTCCTCCACCTCTTCATTGATACACAGCCACTTAACAAACTCAATATCTACCTGTTACTAAAAATACTTAAAAGTAATCGCTTGTTAAATAATTTTATTCTATCGAACCATCTTGGTAGACTGATAATAGAGAGTTTTACTTTTAGTGGGTGTAAATACCACATAAGCAAACATCTTTTCCTCAGAATTCGGATATTTTTCCGAATATTTCACCCCGAAGAAATAAATCTACTCTGTCAAAATCAACTGTCCAAACTTGTTAACGAAAAGAGCTTGTTAATGTATATGATAATTGACTATCGCGATTAAATTAGGGAGAGTGAGATTAGTTCCAACTAATGAAAAATTACTTTACGATCTATTATAAGATCTACCAAATAGAATAAAGAAATACTGAAGTCGGTCAAGCCATTTCGAAGGAGTTAGTTACACTGCGAGACGATATTTTTGTATATTACACGATATCTTGCACAGCATATGTATTTCATATCCATACTAATATTATAAAGCTGAAGAGTTTGTTTGCATGAATGCACTTACTTCAGGAAATTCTGTTCCAGTTTGAAAATTTCTTTCAGTGTTAGATAAGCCTTTTATCGTGGAAGGCTATAGCCTATATATCATCAGGCTAAGACTAATAGGAGCGGTGTACTAATGAGGAAGGTTTCAAAAGGATTTTACGAAATTCCACCCGGAAGGGGGTGTTAACGATTGACTCATCACGACATCTCTGGAACCATGAGGCGTAGACATGAAATTTCGAAGGAGTGTTCCTTTTGCCGAGTAGAGGTCAGCTAAGAACAGATTTTACGAAATTCTCACACAGGAGGGGTTGCAGGGGTGTTATACGTAGGTTTCTTATTTGTAAAACAATTTGCCTAAATTACGCACGCAGACAAAGTCGCGGGTTCAGCTAGTTAAACATAATCGTGTAACGATACCCACCCACTACCGGCTGACGACTCTATGCACTCCAATGAGACACGTGCGCAACGCCGCCTCGCTGTCTACGAACAATTAGGGCTGTCAGCTCACCTTGTATGTATTTATATTAACAACAACAAAAAATATCATACGTGTATCTATTTTTAATGCACTTTAACAAATTAAAAAGGTTATATCATACATGTAACTATTTTTATACAAATTAGCACTTGTTAGTAATTTCAATATTGTCACACACTGTCTAACGAGACCTGGTAATGGGTATTTTACCGCAATGTTTATTACACTTCGCGCTGAAGCGCAAATCAACGGCCTTGCTATGATAATGGTACGAGTACTCGCTAGTAAATGTCGTAGATTCGATTCGAATTAGTGGTATCATAACGCGATAACGTATAACTATGAACGCCGTCTGCAAATCATGACTCGTCGTTACGTTCCGAGACGAACCGCGGAAAAAGCGATAGAGAGGCGCGATTGGCCTAATTTCATTGTGTGTTACAATAACACTTTTTCATCAATGTTTTCTCATCACGTAAAATTATCGTCCGTAAACCGAGTTTACAGACTCCAAATTTAACCTGATTCTGGAATGGTAGAAGGTTTCGGCTGTGGTTAGTTACCAACCTACTAGCAAAAACGTGTTGCAAGCAGATTCCAGTTTACGCGTTTTTATCTAAGACTGTATCATCATTGACTGTATATCATTTTATCTAAGCTGAAGGTTAAGAGAAGGATCTGTTGTTGCTGTGAGAACACTTATAAAGATTTCGTCCCATCTTTCTTGCTAAGATAAAAATACTATTATATTGATATTATAATACAGCCTTTATATCACAAAGTGTTCGTTATCGTTTTATTTATAAAATAGTGGATTACTTTTCGATATCTTCTATTAGTTGATATTTTAAAGAAGAAGAAAGAAGAAATATTCTTGATTCACCCACTCAAGTTCTAATATATTTTTTAAAACTTAAACCGCATGACAAGTGGTTGTTAATATAGTTTTTCTGAATATTAAGGCAATTATTAAATTTATTGTGTTAAAATATGTACAGCGTCATTTCTTGAAAGCTTTCATAAAAGTATTAAGGCTTTCTGTTTATGTAACGAGTTTAAATAGTTCGTGCTATATGGCGTACATATTTATTTTGGAAAGTTTTCTTCTAAACAATTAATAATGATATTTGCGAAAAATAGCGCCATCGATTGAAAGCGATGGCATAGGAATCGAAAGGATTTTTTCAACATTACTCGTTACAGAAATAAATCTGCAATTTAACAAGTACTTCACCTATTTTTAAATGATTAATTTTAATTTTAATAATGCTTTTTAATAATGCTAATCAAATTACATATATTATATTAATTAGCTGTTTTCGGTGGCTTAACCGATGAACTCAATCCAGGGCAATTAGGGGGGAAATCCGTTATTAACGAATCGAATTGTCAATATAGAAAATTTTCCA
This sequence comes from Elymnias hypermnestra, assembly GCA_015832385.1. Lineage (NCBI taxonomy): Eukaryota > Metazoa > Arthropoda > Insecta > Lepidoptera > Nymphalidae > Elymnias > Elymnias hypermnestra. Next base: position 2,300,710 of record JACTOM010000891.1, read on the forward strand.
TCCACCTAACCAGTACAAAAAAGACTATCAATAGGTTCAGTTACATACATACAGAAGAATTATATGAAGATTAAAATATCAGTTTAGCGAGATCCGCTTCGCTGAAAGGGATTCGATTAAGTTTTTTATTATGCCCCGTTGAATCACTTGTTCGTCGTGATGGTGATGACGACGAAGAACGATATGTAAATCATCTTACTTATGTTAAATACACATGGACCTAGTACAGATGTTTTTAGGTCGCTTTCGACGCAAATGGTGATTTAAGACCACGCTTATCTGGCTGGGGAAAACCATCTGAGTCACTAGGCTTCATCCCCAGAACTTTATTACTTCGACTCTATTGCTATGTCATAGGCTGTATTAACGAAAGTATAGAAATGTATTTAAAAAGAAGCTTTCTAAGATGGACGTCAATCGACCTGTTAAATCGCACGACTTGTACAAAAATAACGTAAGTTAAAATCGTCAAATTTTCAGGAGATATAAAAACAATTTTCTGGGGTAAAGCGAGGATAGGAAGATAAATAATTTAAGAGACTCTAAAGCTACATAAACCTGCAGTTTCTTGTATCTTTACATAGTATAAAATGAAGTTGCTCCGGCTGTCTATTACTTTACACCTTTTAAAATATTCAACGAAGTTTAATGCAGTTTTCGACAATAGACAGAGTGATTCAACAGGAAGGTTTATGTGTATAATATATATATGTTATGGTAATTCTTTACCATAACATATATAATCCTATAAATTCAAAGATTTGTAATGTGATGTAACAAACATATTTTTGTGTGCTTATATTGCAAACACTGGCTAAACGTTATGAGATAAATCAAGTTAATGTACTGAATTATACATTTGATGATGGTGGATAGGCAATTTAAGTAAGTAGCAGCCCACTAAGGTCCCACTGCTGGGCACAGGCCTCCTCGCTTATATGAGAGAGGGTTTTAAGAGCATAGACCCATCACGCTGCTCCACTGCGGATTGGCAGGCACAGTACACAAAGTGTACTCTCTATTTCTTCACTCTCATAGTCCGACGTGACGGCAATCCGACACGACCGAAGAGAGATCAGGTGCAGGACCGACGGCTTAACGTGCTCTCCGAGGCACGGGGGTGGATCACACCGCCAACTTCCCAACTTCGGGCAAGTATTGTGAAAATCTTGATAGAAAACTCAATATCGATTTCGAATTGGCCCTACCCGGGACTGGAACCCAGGACCTCATGTCTGTAGTCGAACATGCTAACCACTAGACCAATGAGGCAGAGAAGAGGCAATTTACTTTACTTGACGGAATTTTTTTACTGGCATTACAAGGGATCGAACCCGGGGCCTCTGCAAGTAAAGCCAGTAGTCGCAACACTGCGCTACCGTGGCCGTCAAGAAAGATCTACTTGAGAACTTCGTTCATAGAATAGTGAAATAAAAAGAATTGACGTAATGTGAGGCAAGCAAATGTAGGAACTTGGAATAACCGATGCGGTATGAAAAATGTTTTTAGATTTATACATACGTATAATCAAATATTTACTAAGTAAACATTTGTCGATGAACTTCAGAGTGCTAGCTACAATATATGAAAAGCAAACAATATCTGTAGATATATTAAGTAAACAAAAAAATATGGTAGAAACCGTAGTTTTTAAGATTTTTTTCAGGTTAGCGCGGTACTGCGAAATATTGATGGTAAGGGGATTATTTCAAATTGTTGTTCAATAAAAAGCGTAATATAATGTTGAAGATAAAAATGTTTGGACTTCATTCCAGTTGCACACGGAAGCAAAATATTACATATTGTAACCTACAAAAGTACATTTAAAGAAGTAACCCCTGAGTTTCTTGCCGGTTTCTTCTCAGCGGAATCAACTTTTCGAACTGGTGGTAGATTTGTTACCAACGAACAGACTACTGAGAATTTGACAGTCTTTTTTGAGCCCGCTTGAATGTTTTGTTTTATATTTATTTCAAAAAATTATTTGCCGGGTCCAGTATATATATTTTTACCAAACACATAATTTTAGGAAATATGTAAAGAATACCTCATTGGTCTAGTGGTTAGCATGTTCGACTACAGACATGAGGCCCTGGGTTCGAGTCCCGGGTCGGGCCAATTCGAAATAGAATATTGAGTTTTCTATTTAAGATTTTTTTCAATATTTGTCCGAAGTTGGGAATTTGGCGGTGTGATCCACCACCGTGCCTCGGAGAGCACGTTAAGCCGTCAGTCTTGCACCTGATATCACTCCGGTCGTGTCGGATTCGCGTCACATCGGACTGTGAGAGTGAAGGAATAGAGAGTGCACTTGTGTACTATGCCTGCCTATCCGCAGTGCCAATTGTAATAACTCTATTTAAAAGAGTAACTACAGAGTTTCTTCCTTTTTTCTCCTTAGTAAAATCAATGTTCCGATCCGTCGAAGACGTTTTAAAACACCTCTATGAGGGTAATTGAATAAAGAATATGTTAGTTTTAACAATATTCAAGTAGGTTCTGAAAGTCCTTTTTTCGATCATTCGATCAACAATTTGAGATTTTATATTTCAGAATATAACAGTCAAGGATATTTATCTAACGATGCAGTTGTCAAGTACAAAAACATCGTTTACTGACAAAGTGTCATTAACTAAATAATCGCATGGTTTTGTTTCAGTAAAAAAAAGGTAAAAGTGCGTGCGTACGAAGTACACATGTCAGAGGTGAAACTTCTTTGCCAAACTTAAACCTCTGGAAAAAAGAAGATATGTTAGGATATGCATAAAAAACGCTGCTAATCACGCGTTTCATCCGTAAATTTTTACCCTCATGCTCCTAAAGTAGTTTCACTTCAAAAAAATCGGCAAATTAATAGTGTAACCTTGGCGATATATCATTATATAATGTACGACGAGTGAGATAAATCAAAGGTCCCCAATGAGTTACAATTAGACCAAAGAATTTTAACTCTTGGGCGACCACTAGTGTTTAGTATATGTGGTTGTGATGGCAATTCCTCAAGTCTCACCCTACCCAGCCAACGTTCCGTCCAGGTGTAGACTTTGCTTGGTTCCACAAAGCTTTTTCTTGACACATCGAACAATTTTATCGTTTATTTGTCATTATTTTTAGTTGGTATTCGCATATGCACGTAGACCACACAAGTTACAGAATGTCAGGACGCGACACGCTTCAGCAATTCATCCAATCCTATCCTATGAGTCAATACGGATCTCTCCCATAGTGACAACATCAATCGCCATTCAAACTATGTGGTACAGCAATTGGAACTAATGAAGATGGTGTTATGCAATGCAATGTTATATTGTATAAATATTAAAAACAAATCTTAATTTAGAAATTCTTTATTCAAGCAGGCTTTTACAGCAATTTTCAATCGTCAAATACTGTTTTCGTTTTATTTCCAATCTAAGACTTAGAATTTAGAGTTACGCAGGTTTCTTCGCGAGCAGGGCAACTGCGAGGGCTCAAGGCGTCCCAATTGATGTCGCAGAGGTCCGCAGGATCAGGGTCTAAAAGCGGAAGGAGGACCTCGGGTCCCCAGTAGCGGGCGTGGCCACTGTGGAGGTTATCTGCCCTCGCCTAGTGCGCTGGCTTTCCAGGGGGCTCGGGACGCTTTCCTACAGACTGGCGCATGTTTTGACGAGGCATGGTTGCTATGGAAAGTTCCTGCACCAAATCGGCCGAGACATCCCACTCTCAGCACATTCCACTGTGGCAAAATGCGCAGACTGGGGACCGCTTGGTGGCACTGATCGGCGGAGAACTCTCGCTTGAGAGCATTGTAGGCGCGATAATGTCAAGTGGGAGATGTTGGGCGGAAGTGACCTTCATCTGCGAGACTGTAATCTCGTTAAAAGAGGCCCACAAGCGAGATAGGGAGAATGCAGTAGATGCTCCCTCCTCTCACTGCTTGTTTGAGCACCTGCTCCCGCCTCCATGAATCCTCAGTCGGACTCATCTGGAGCACCAGGAAAAAATGCGCAAGCTGAACCTCTGTCGTCTCACTTACGGATCAAGAGGGTTTCGCTGAGTTTAGTGGGTATTGCGAGGTCTCCCTCGCCGAGTCTCACACTTCTGACCCATTCAGGTCGGAGTAATTGCGTAGCGCATTTCCCAGTGCAAAAAAAAGTTACTTCGCGACCTATTTTGAGAGGAACCCACGACGATTTTAGTCGGTTGTCCTTTTTTAACTATTAACACTATAACGTAAACTTTAATTTATTGAAATGAAACTCCTTTAGGCGAAGGAGGGTAACATTTTTACGGATGAACCGCGTGATTAGGCACGATAGGTACAGGTTAGTCCAACTTATCGTGATGGGCAAGGTTGAGGGCAAAAGGCGTTCTGGACGCAGAAATAAGTCTTGGATGTGGAATAGGAATACGCGAATGGATAGAAATAAAGTCCGCCGCCGAGCTTTTCCTTCAAGAACCTTCAAGAAAAATGAAGAGACACTTTTAGAAGAAAAAGAAATATCGCAAGTTTGTATATTATTGAACACACAAGTTTCTTTAATTTTAAAATAACTTCAAGTTGTATTTGATACTCATTATTGTTTCGTCTGTGGTAGAACGCAGACAAATTAAAATTAAACAAGATAAACCTTTGTTTTCTCTACACATAGTAAAAAATTGCAACGAGTGCAGTATACGGTATGCAAATTAAAAAAAATTAAGATCACATAAACTCCTTTTAGTGTCGATGTAAGTGTCTGACATGCGATTGAATACACAATGAGCTCGCGCGTCACCAGCACATCTGGTACAATCTGCGAATATGTTAAGTATTCCATTGAAGTATCATGAACAGTGTGAATCGTTACGTGTCAAGTTCTAGAGGAAATAAATTTACGTTAACTAGAAAATCGTTGTTGTATATTGCTAGCATGGGTTCCAGGTTTGTTTTCCATCGGGCTGTACCTAAAACATTAGTAATAGACGTCCACTAGATTGAGATTGAGAACTCTTTGTGGATCGTCGATAGTTGCTAGCTAAAAGACCTATGTGGGCCTTTGTTGAAAATGATCTCCAGGTCTCAAAACCGATCGAGGTCTATTGCTGTTTCAGTAGACCAGTGAAACACGGTCAGTTGAAGCGATAATGACTAGCAAAGTGATCGAACTCTAGATCCTGTGGTAATCTTTGTGAGAGATGTCTGTTGATATAGGTTTTCCTAAATCAATTTCAAGTTTTACAAAATTTTTGAAGTGAATCTTTTTTAGGCGTTTGAGGGTAAATTTTTTATGGGTGAAACGCATAAATAACGTCACAAAGATGTGCAACGTTTTTTATGCAAATCGTTTGAAGGTTATGTGGTTTTTAATTTGCCGCTTTTCATTTAATAAATTAATATACCATTTTTCATAAAACAAAAATATTTAATAAATTTTCTTTCTAAATTTGAAATTCAAAACAAAATTTTATTAACAATTTCTAATATTGACAAAGAACACGAGGCATTTTTATTTACAATTCGTCATTTGAGATTTCCATAAATTATTTGTATTAATTTTCGACACTTAATATTTTAAAGACAATTAAATTCATTAAGTTCCTAACTTATTTCCTATTTCCCTCCTTAAACAAGTCTTAAAAATTAATTTGCCAAAGAAGTTTCACTTCTGACATGTGTACGCACGCACTTTTAACATTTTTATTAACCGATCGAGGTCTGTTGCTGTTTCAGTAGACCAGTAAAACACGATCATTTGAAGCCATAAAGAGATCGAACTCTAGTCCCTGTGGAAATCATTGTGAGAGATTTCTGTTGATAAAGGTTTTCCAAACTTTTTTCTAAGTTTTACATAATTATTATTAACAAATCGAGGACTATCTAGGTCTCCCACAGTTTATAGCTGAAAGAACCATGTGGACCTTTGTTGAAAATGATCTCCAGGTCTCAAAACCGACCGAGGTCTATTGGTGTTTCAGTAGACCAGTCAAGCGACAATGACTACGAGAATCCAAGGTATATTTATAAGTATAGGTCTTAGAAAAGGTTTTTAAAATGATTTTGCTGAAACGAATCAGTGGATCTCTATAGCTTAAAACATAATTAATAATATATAACAACAAAACAAATAATAGAGCTTAATAAGCCTTTATTTCTGAAATATTTAATACAATTTAGTTTTGAACATTCCAATTTACAATTACACGACGACAACTACAACTAACTTGACGAAAATTTGTACAAGATATGTAAATACATTTTCGTCCAATATCCCTCAGTGCCTGAAGACTAAAGTCTTCTAACAGAGCGTGTTGCCAGTGCTTACCTACGGATCGGAAACGTGGTCGCTGACTATGGGCCTTATTCGAAAGCTCAGAGTCACTTAGCGTGCGATGGAGAGGGCTATGCTCGGAGTTTCTCTACGTGATCAAATCAGAAATGAGGAGATCCCTAGTAGAACCAAAGTCACCAAAATAGCCCTACGAATCGCGAACCTAAAGTGGCAATGGGCGCGGCACATAGTCCGACGAACAGATGGACGTTGGGGTCGGAAAGTGCTGGAATGGTGACCCCGCACTGGACGACGCAGTGTAGGAAAATCCCCCACAAGGTGGACCGACGATATAAGGAGGATCGCCGGTAGCCGCTGGAGCCAGGCGGCACAAGATCGGGTCTTGTGGGCATCATTTCGTGAGACCTATGTCCAGCAGTGGACGTCCATCGGTTGAAGCGACGACGACGATGTAAATACATATATATGGGAAGAATGTGAAGTGTTATAGAAATAATGAATATTGATAGTTAGATTTAAATTAAATTTTAAAGAGCGGAGAGTTTTAGACACGAAACTAAAATATAATAAGACATTGTACTTTATTTATTAATTAGGTTTTAAGACTTTTCCGCCGTGGCACGGCATACCGCACGATTTTTAAATAATTTGATATGTCTCAGGGATAACCCATGAAAACATGGCAATGAAAATCGACGTTATTGTGTGGTTAAGACGCTCATTAAATGGAGTCTAGATAATAGGTTAAAAACGTGGTAAAATTAGGCGGATTGACAAACAATGGTAATAGACCCATATCCGGGCGACAGACCGCGAAATTGGAGGGAAATACGTTTTCACACTTTAATTTTTCGTGTAACTTTTTGCGAAGTAGAAATACAGATACCTGTTATGGTCAAATGCACCGTCTTGTTTTTATTATAATTGTACTTTTTAATGTGAAACTTTTTTCCATCGTCTCAAATTTTTACGTCAATCTATCTCCGCGTTACAGGTATTATAAAAGTCGCTTGTTAGCGCCCACACTTTTTGAACTGTTTTATTGTACAGATTATTTTATCTTATTTACCTAATTGATATTGGATTTGGATTTGATTTCTAAGAAGATAGATTTACAACACCGATTTTTGTTAATTGCTAGAGTCTGAACTAGTGGAAGGCTTCGGCCGTGGCTATTATATAATTACCATCCTATCAGCAATGACGTGACGCCACATAAAAAATTGCGTTCTAGTACGATGCTGTGTAAAAATCATCAACAAGTATATCTCCATCTCCTCTTTTAGGTAAGAATTGCCCGCAACACAGAAAATCTTAATAAATTGCAAAAAATATTAATTAATTACAATCTGTCTTTGCTTGCGCTTTATAGTTATCTCTTTAAACATATTTTTTTTTACATTTTCTTTGAATTCCACTAAACTAAATGTATATTCATAAATGAAAAGTGTGTGCGCACAAAGTACACATGTCAGCAGTGAAACTTCTTTGGCAAACTAATTTAAACTTGTTTATATGTATATAAATCTCAAACTGTAGATTTCAAAGACTAAGAGGAAGCGAAGATATGTCAGGAATTTAATTGTCATTAAAATATTAAAAGTGAATCTGAAATGATGAATTGTAAATAAATATGCCACGTGTTTTTTGTCAAATGGCTAATTAAATTTTGTTTTTGAATTTAAAATTTAGACAAGAGAATATATAAATATTTTTATATTATGAAAAGTAGTATATTAAATGACGTGTGGCAAATTGAAATGGCACTTGTTATTTTTAAATATTAAAACTACCTAACTTGCAAGCGAATTAGCATACAAAACGCTGCACATCTTCGTAACGCTAATGACGCGTTTCATCCGTAAAAAATTTACCCATAATCATGCGCCAAAAGAAGATTCACTTCAAAAATCATCAAAAACAGATGAAATGAATGAATAATGAATGTATTTTTAAAGCATTGCTTAGTACCTTTCGTTTTCTATCTTTGGCCTCCAACTTTCTACATAAGTTGTAAATTTTGAAAACTTTGGTACACTTTATTTTCCCTATATTATATGGCATTCACCCTGTCCCTTTGTCGTGCTGCCCTTAGTGAGATGACAGTCTCACAAAAGGAAGCAACCACTCTCCAACCACACTCACTGATGAGTATTCTATCTATCTATCTTCACCGATTACCGACGACATATTGTCGCTGAGGTCCCCAGGCAGGACCTTATGCCACTGTATGGTGAGCTGTATCTAAGAAGGCACCACACTCGTGACAGCTGGCCGATGGTACACAGTCAGCAGTTTGGTACAAATATTTGCAGAAGCATCCATGACTGGTATGTCCATGTATGTACCTGTACCAATCTGTCCGTGCTCTCTGCCTAGCCATATGTCTAGGTGAGGGCGGATCGCCTCCATTATTCCCTCGTCCGGTACTGGGGACCCGAGATCTTTCATCGATGTTTAGATCAAGGCTCTGTTAGCTAGAACCCTGACCCTTCTTACCTCATCAGCGTCCGATGATTCCTCTTTGGTTCTCACGCCTACTCTGCACTGGTAAGCAGCCGTGAGAACTGCCGCTCTAAACTTCCATGGGGGATCACCTGCTAGGAGTTTTGCTACCCTCCATGACACTGAACGGTACGGCCCGCTGTAACATCGTTTTCGATACAGTTAGGGCGTTGATCCACGCAGGTGCACCATAGACCCACACGCTTGGTCTTCTGCCATTTTGAAAAGAAGTCTATATATATAAAAAGAAATATCCAGGTATCTATTGACTCATCACGATATCTCTGGAACCATAAGGTGTAGAGAATTGAAATTTGGTTGTAATATTCCATTTGCCGAGTAGAGGTCAGCTAAGAACGGATTTTACGAAATTCCACCCGCAAGGGAGGTTGCGGTGTTAACTATTGACTCATCGCGCTGTCTCTGGAACCATACGGCGTAGAGACTTGAAATTTCGTAGGAATATTTCTTTTACCGAGTAGAGGTCAGCTAAGAACAGATTTTATGAAATTGATTGAAATTTGGTACAACGATAATCTGGAACCTGAAAAAGGACTATAAGTTCTTTGCAATGTTACACAGCAAATCACTCTTTGAAGTATATATACGCATGTTTTTAATTTGTTAAGCAATTAATTAATAAAAATGCTACCCATTCAAGCTAATGAAAAAAAACATTCAATCTAGACGAAGTCGCGGATTTAGCTTGAATGTATATAAATGTTGGGGCCCGAAGGTGCTAGAGTGACGACCGGATGGCGCAGTGTAGGCAGACCCTCACAAGGTGGACCGATGATATAAAGAGAGTCGCCGGTAGCCGCTGGAGCCAGGCGGCGCAAGATCAGGCCTTGTGGACGTCATTACGTGAGACCTATGTCCAGCAGTGGACGTCCATCGGTTGAAGCGACGACGACGATGGATATAAAATTTCTCTTGTTTATCTAGCAAAACAGAGTTGTTGTTCAACCGAGATTCATTGATATATGAATCATTAATAGGAACGGGGATCGGTTATCCCGTGACTCATCCGAAATCCCGGAACCGTCGACTCGGGCGACTCGGCGACATGGAGTCGTCTGCGATTTAATTAATTACCCCGTCTGCTGTCTTAATTGCTATGTTACCGCTATGTCAATCACAATTAATTGCAAAAACATAAAAACTTTGTACGACTTTGTATTGACATTTATCAGGACGAAAACATATATAAGAATGTAAACCGGAGACGTGCTATAACAAACGTTTATTCCATGCCATGTATTTCTTTCTAGTTACATGGAGTAAATTTCTTACCATCTCCCATGTTTCAATATAAATTACAATTGTAATACACTTATTATAATATACCGCTAGACTAATGAGGCACTCCTCATTGGTCTAGTGGTTAGCATGTTCGACTACAGACGTGAGGTCCTGGGTTCGAGTCCCGGGTCGGGCCAATTCAAAAATCAATATTAAGTTTTCTATTAAGATTTTCTTAATATTTGCCCGAAGTTGGGAAGTTGGCGGTGTGATCCACCCCCATGCCTCGGAGAGCACGTTAAGCCGTCGGTCCTGCACCCGATCTCTCTCCGGTTTTGTCGGATTCTCGTCACATCGGACTATGAGAGTGAAGAAATAGAGAGTGCACCTGTATACTATACCTGCCCAGCCGCAGTGGAGCAGCGTGGTTGGTCTATGCTCTAAAAACCCTCGCTCCTCGGAGCGAGGAGGCCTGTGCCCAGCAGTGGGACTTTAATGGGCTGCTACTTACCTACTTTTACTACAATTGTAATTAATTATTCCATATAGTATAAAGGCAAATAATTATAATCTCTTGTGCTAAGAGTAATATAACAGTTAATTGACGTGAAAAGAGGACCAGATATCTTTGAGAAATCTCTACCCTTGATGTAATGAAATGCTAATTATAAATATTACACAATCTCACCAAAATCATACTGGAATATAAATAGATACATATAAAATATGATATCATTATGTGATGGGATTTTAACAATTTTCCGACCACCATTTAGTTCGTGATGAAACATCGTGAGATTTATAGCTCGTTTTCTTCTTTACCAATAATAAATCACGTGAAGATTTTTAAAATACGTATAACGTTTTTAATGTCCATTAATATATTCGAGTATTTTCGTGTTCAAGTTATTAAAACAAGTATTATAATCTTAACTGTTTTTTGGGGGTTACACTTTTTGATACTTTGTGACCCTTAGAGATAACTTCTGATTTATTTGAGAAATTAGAAATGCATCAGTATCTGTTCAACCCCCCTACCCTTAATATTATTTTAGAGCAATATTTGAAGATGGAAAATATATTCTACATTAATTATAGTAACAGTATAACTATAACGTCTCAACTGCCACGAATCGCAGCAGGTTTTTTAAGTTATTTATCTTAAATTAGGTTAGTACCTTCTCCGACTTTAATATATAGTTGCTTTAGAAGAACAGAGACACAAGTTAAAAACCTAATTCTACAAGAAAGCCTTTGAAAATCAAACCAAATATTTGAATCAACCAAATAACATAACGACATTTTATTGTGCATCAGGATCATTTGGCCGATTTGCATATGAGCTTTTAATACAAGTAGATTATTATGAATTCTGTCGAGTCCTTAACTAGTTATATTTGAAAACTTAAATTGTTTGATTATTATTTATTAAAATCAGCGATATGTACCATTGAGGGCGAGACTATAAGGCCAGTCGGTAAAAGAGCCTGTACTGTTTAAATGATACACATTTATGTACAAAGTTAAACGATTCCATTATCAAAGTTAATGACTGTTCATAGACAACATGAAATATGAGACATGATAAATCTCTTAATTTATATATATTTCAACCCAGTCAATATTTACATCAAAATCTGACATCTAGAGAATAACATTTTTGATGTGTTTGCAACAGCAAAATTGATGTGTTTTTGTGATGTCACGATAACAAATTTTTAACTTTTAAATTCCTACAATTAGTTCAGTCTCTCTCTATGTGTAAAAAAGGCAAGTAGCAGCTTAATAACGGCCTACTGCAGGACACAAGCCTCCTCCTCCAAAACCCTCTTTATAGGAGAGAGGGTTTTTAGAGCATAGGTCCACCACGCTGCTCCACTACGGATTGGCAGGCATAGTAAAAAAGTGCTCTCTCTATTCCTTCACTCTCAAAGTCCGATGTGACGGAAATCTGACACGTCAGGAGAGAAATCTGGTGCAGGCTTAACATGCTCTCAGATTCACTGGTGGAGCACATCACCAACTTCCCAACTTCAGGCAAATTAATATTCAGTAAATTCAATACCAATTTATGGATTCGCCCGACCCCGGACTCGAACCCAGGAGTTCAGGCAGTTAAATGTATATCTATTCAGTGGTTGTTATTAAACTTTTTTTGACGGTCTTGTTGGCGCAGTGTTGTGAGTACCCACTTTGCTAGTAGAGGCCCCGGGTTCGGTTTCCGGAAGAGCATATTTATGAAATTGCATTTTCTAATTTGCCTGAGTCTGTACAGGAGGGAGGCTTCGGCCGAGGCACTGTCCTCGCTTAGCTGGTAGGATATTTTTATAAGATACTCGACATTTTCGGGGGATAGATTGGACTATGTGGTATTTTCCACTAACCCCCTCCCCACCTCCCGGTGGCCTACCTCTATGTATAACGAATAGCTGGTAGGTTGGTAAGTATAAGCCTTAGCTATAAGACGTACCCTCAGCTAAGACGTACCGCCAATACAAAGAGAGAAACCGTAAGCGGTAAATTGCCTCTTAGCCGATAACCGCGCTTCTATCTAAGATTGTGTCATCACTAATCATCAGGTGTGATCACAACGCTAACCTGTCAGCAATAAAAAGTTTTCTTTATCAACTTACCTAGGGGCAAGTGTTTAATTCATAATACAAAGTGGCGCGGGTCAATTAATATTAATTGCTACTGCTATCTGATGGTACACTTATACATTTTGAAAATATATATGTGGTTATTTTTAACAATGGATTGATTTGATGTTTAAAATACAAATTTCCGGCAGGTGTGACCCCCGTTTATTGGTGCGTAGGCGTTTCGATGACATGGTCTAAAATCAAAAAGCCGTTTCAGTGTTCCCCAACAACGTCAAGAAAACCAAAATCGCGTAGAGAAACTTGTTGAATGTTTAAAGCTTTTGAAGGATCTTTAAAAAAGATAAAATAATATACCATATATATTTTGTGAGTAAAATAATAAAAGCTTTACTACATTTTTATCTTACAGTGTACCCAAGTATAAAACTATTTAGTAATTTACTGATTGTTATGTTAGTAAAGTTCTTTAAGCTATTTAAGTCTTAATAATTATTTCATGTAAGGACCTTAGAAGTTTTATGGCAGTGAAAGCCTCTTTCTTTTCAGTCCCTTCTGTTCTGTCTACTTTCGTACCATCTTTTTATTGTTACGTACCACCTTGTTTGCGTTTGCATCCAAAGAGTTAAAGACAACAGATGGTCATGTGATTAACTGGTATCCAAGAGATTCTAAATGCAAGTAAGAACGCGTTAAATAAATGCAAATATTTAGCGCTTAAATAGTTAATTTCAGTCAAGGTAATTACAAAGAAAGAGACCTCGAAGCTTTTTACGTGAACTTTCAATAGGTGGCGTAATCTGTTGTAAAATAAATTGAATTAATTCATTAATATTTTAATATCTGTATCTAAGTTAATTGTCTTCCACTTAAAGTTCAAAAAAATAGCTTAATATCTTTGGGTTTCAAATATATTAGAAAACTAAAGTACGCCCATAAAAATATTGATTCTTTTAGGAAAAAAAGTGAATGCACCTCATATAAATTAAGAAATAAAAATAAAATTGTAGTAAATTCAAGTAGGCTACATTAGATTGACAAGTCATTGAAAGGTAACTGTATACTTTGCTACAACAAGCTCCCAGAAGAACTTTCAAAGATGTCCCTTAAAAAATTTAAAACTTTTATTAAAAGAAAACTAATTGAGAAATCATTCTATAATTTGAAAGAATACTTAGAAGACAAAAAAGCGTGGGAGTGAATCTATATGTATATAGATATAGAATAAATTTAAACCATATATTGTAATGATGATGACAAAAAAACGTACACCCGAACGAGTTGTGGGCTCTTCTCAGATCAGGGCGCGAAGGAACCCTCGTAACTTTAGATTGTAAGTTGTTCTTTAATGTTATCATCAGTCATTCATTTAAATAATATATAGAATAAACGATATTTGACAATTCAAAAGTGCTGTAATAGGCCTACTTGACTAAAGATATTTTGACTTTGACTTTGAATAGATTTATCGTAAAGCTATTTATAGCGAATGTTTAATCAATACTGAACATAGACTGAAAATGTTCTTGACTGTTATTTAATGATATTTTACAATTCTGACGTTTCCATAAAGTATCCTATAACAATTATTCATTAAAGCAATTATTCTCACTTCATTTTACAATTAAATATGTCGCAATAGGTTCAACGCGTTAACAAGTTTTTATCTTATTAAAACGAATCATAGTCAATAAAACCTCATGGTAACAAATTACTTACTACAATGAATATTTTCTAAGTACCTTCATTTTTTTATATTAGAGTTTCATAAACTATTTTACTTACTAATTTTATTTTATTGTATTTACTTCAATATTTCGTCTGTTACTTCTAATTAGTGTTGGTTTATCAGACAGATAATGCATTGTAAATAGCAAATGTGTGTGTGTGTGTGTGTGTTGTGTGTGTGTGTGTGTGAGAGAGAGAGAGAGAACACTTAGTGTACACCATAAAAAATAGTTTTGAAAAGAAAATTCAAAACGATTTGCACATTAAGGCGGCCTTATCGCTATTTAGCGATATATACTTATCAATACGCAAGGGAGGATTAAGTGCTCTAATAATACGGAATAGTTCTATCGCGACCCTGACTTGGTTTTGACGGTTTATTAAAGATGCTTAGTACGTCCCGAGCGTGACATTGCCGTGACTGATGGGGTAGTGTCGTCAAAGGAGGCCCTCCATTCGAGACGCATGGGTTACGTGCTCCGAGGCTCGTGGGAGAAAGCCCTTCTACGTGACGGGACACATGTGCTCCTATGTGGTCTATTGAAACTAGCTCTTCCAGAGAGGACGTGAAACAGGCTATACAACTCCTTAAATGGTTTGCATCTCGTCTAATTGCGACGATTACCCTGTTTTATTATCGACTTACCCATCTCGTACTCATGCAAGTTTTTTCTTTAGTTAACCAGTGTTTAGTTTTAATATAACTTATGTTTTGACTTAATGATTTTTTTCATTGCCCTCCGAACTCCGTACTAAAGAAAGATTGAAAATTTAAGTTTTGGCATTCCGTGTACCACAGTCCAAATAATTAGATTTAGTTTTACCATATTAATTATTTTTATTAATATTTTAGTTCTTTAAATTTGAAATATAATTTAATTATTTTATATAATACAACTGAGACTGTACTGTTTATTTACCTGAGAAATAAAGATTATTATTATTATGAATGATTTACTAACTCGCACTTCTTATAATTTAAATAGCTTTGTTTTCAATTCTTAATTATGTGATTAGCTACAACTACATTGAATTATATGTTAAGATGGATATGTTTGTACAACAATTAAAGTAGTTCCAAAGTATTCGTTCAGTACGGAGGTGGGATGTAAAAAAACGACCAAAATATCGCTCGGCAACGTCCAAATCTATGATTTGCAAGCTGAGTTCAAAAATATTTTGGCGTCTTATTTTTTTCGCTGGGTTATGCATTTACGCACAAACCTCGAGAGTGTGGGATTCGGTAAGGGAGAAAAGCGCTATTAAAACCCACTAAACCCAGCGGAATCCTCTTCCTTCGTGACTGAGGATGAGCTTGCACATTCCTACATAGTGTCTCAGATGAGTCCGACTAAGGATTTACGGAAATGGGAACAGGTGTGCAAATGCGCCACCTAGTATCCCATCTTTTTTTATAGTTATAGCAGACAAACGAGCTGTCGGGTCACCTGCAGCACCAATTGTACCATAGATGCGTTGTCGGCCTAATAAGTGGGAGTTGATTCGCCTCTTGAACACATCTGCATCATAGCCTTGCGGGAACAACGTATTCCTAGCGTAAAACCGTGACGGTGGTACTAAATTAAAGAGATCTGCAGGACGTTCCCCGTGATAGATACGGTAAAACATTCATAGTTTGTGTGTCAATTGAGTGTCGTCTGCAATTCGAATTGCCCGTTTCTGTACCCAGTCAAATGGAAGGAGTTGGTATTGGAGGGCTCCAGCCCATAGGTGGGAGCAATACTCTAAGTGCGGTCGGATTTACACTTTATACAAGAGCAGTCTGTGCTCCGCTGCAAAGTACCGCTTCGTTCTGTTGAGCACCCTGAGCTTTTTACCAGAAGAATGCCACTAACACCTAATACCTCTCTCTGGAGAGCATGCCGGTACCTCTGGCGCCTGTGCTATATGATATTTTAATTATAAAGGTAATAAACATCGACACCAAACACGTGGTATGAAAATAAATGTTTACAAACACACTGAATCGGGTCAAAGAACTTGAAGGCATTAACACAGTCAATGGCGTTAGATCATGCGCCAAACATGCAGCTTGTGCCGCGATTTTTTTTTATTAGAGTGTAAAATGTAAGGGCGTCGCAGCCCGGGCCGGCATGCGACCGCCTTCCGGTGCGTCACAAACACTCCCACGGTGGCTGGGCAGCCTTCAATGCCGAATATGTTAACCAACTTTCATGAATTTATAGGATAGATTCCGTAATCCCCCTACATAAAGAGAGAATACACTTTATTGTACGCCACTGACCGTAAAATATAAGGTACTTCCGTATTAAGGACACCGCAGCTACAGATATGACGATTTTTGAAGTGAAACTTCCTTAGGCGTATGAGGGTAAATTTTTTATAGATTGACAAACGCGTGATTGGCGTCACAAAAATTTGCAGCTTTTTTATGGTAATTCGTTTGAAGGTATAGGTAGTTTAAATATTTACAAATAACATGTGGCATTTTAATTTGCCTCTCGTCATTTAATAATTGAATACACAATTTTTTATAAAAAAATTAAATATACATTTTTAGTAAATCTATATCTATTTTCTAAATTTTCAATTATAAAACTAAATTTAATCAAAAACTTCTAATATTAAAAAAAAATCGTGGCATTTTTATTTACAATTCGTCATTTGAGATTAATGTATTCTACATTGTTAAATACGTTACTATACAATCTAAATAAAACTTAGAAAGAAAGGATAAAAATATAATAAAAAAAAGTAAAAAGACCGAGTGTGCTTTAGACCAGATGAATGAAGTAAAACTTTTAAGTTCCCCGTTAGTTCGTAACGCTTTCGTCACGCATTCACCGACTTACTCCCCAAGCTAATCGTTAAGCAGTATTACTTCAAAAAAAGGGTAAGCATATAGTGTAAGAAGGCGGTCTTATCAAGTACAGATTTCTCCCAGAGAACCTTAGGGTTAAGGAGATAGTATCATGAAAAAGTGTAGATACATTTAGAAAAGTTATTTAATGTCAAGAATATAACATGGACCCTTTGTATATGTAATCATATTTGTTATATAGGTTCATAATTTTATCAGCCTTCTTCTTCTTAAAGTGCCTCTTCATTTTTCTTGAAGGTTGGCCGCTAACTTTTTGAGTTTGTTTCTATCTTTTGCAAGATGGAAAAGCTCGGCTGCGGACTTTATTCCTGTCCATTCGCGTATGTTCCGCAGCCAAGACTTCTTTCTGCGTCCAGCACGCCTTTTGCCCTAAACCTTGCCCATCATAATAAGTTGGAGTAACCCATACCTATCGTGCCTAAGTACGTTGCCGACATACTCAACTTTCCGCCTCTTGATGGTATGGATTAGTTTCCGGGTCATACCGACGCGCTGGAGTACGGCTTCGTTGCGAATTTTTTGCATGCGGCGGTAACACCAGACCTCAAACGCCTCAAGGCGTCTTATGGTGTCCTGTTTCAGGGTCCATGCCTCGCATCCGTATGTATCTGCATTAACCCGTGAAATATTTTTTGACATGAATACGTCTTTAAAATCAGGAAATTAAAAAAAGACGAATTATTAGAAAATCGGGTGACACAGTTTGATGTTTCAGCTATATACTCGTATCTATGCACTTCCATCCATCCAAATTCAATTGCACCATTGGATAGCTAAAGGATCAAATGTTTTATTACCCTATAAATAATATATTTTTTTATAGAATCTATTACCCGTTACGTGACATATTAACGAACAAAAAACGACCGTGACCATAGCACAGAGACATCCCAATTTTATTCCAATATATAGCTGCTGTTATCCTCACAAGTCACACAAGTAACACAATTAATATTGTACAGATATTATAAATGTATAATTTGAAAATATCGAAAATACATACATAGCAACACACCTCATTCCCATAGGGGTAGAAAGAGACCACGCCCTTCCACTTGCCACGATCCTTCATCATCCAGCCTAAAACTTTCATACAAGTTCGTCGGTTGAGAGTACTCTTGACCTGGCCTTTATTTAAAATGTCTTGGATTTGATCCAGGAACGTTCGCTTTTGTCTACCCCTTCCAACTTTCCCATTCACTCTTGACTCATAACTCCTTTTTGTCAGTCTTCCTTCATTCATTCTCTCTACGTTCTCAAACCATCTAAGCATACCTTTTTCAATTTTAGTCACTACATCTTCTTTTATACCACAAAGTTCTCTTATCACACCATTTTTTACTTAGTCACTCAGTTTCAATCCACTCGTACTTCTCGCTCAACGCTCTCATCTCTACCGCATTTATTTTACTTTTGTGATTCTTCTGTCATACCAACTTTCATTACCATACATAAGTATTGGAACCAATACTCCTCCATGCATAGCCAGTACGGCCATGGAGACACCATCTGGCTATTGATATCGAAAATAGAAGCAGCTAGGAATTTATAAATATCCTAAGACTCTTTAAAGCCTGGTAACCGTACGATGAACTTTCGACATACATACATTACCGCTTTAAAACTAACGAATATAAAATATTGTGAAAGATAAAAGGTAATGTAACGCAATATTCAATCCAGTTCATCTATGTATGGAATGTCCGGAGTGCTAAGAAACCTAAATCTTAACGAGCATTTAACGAAAGTCCTATGCAGTTTAAGACTGCGTATTGTCCACTGTTCGTTTTTTCAGTTATTTCACTGTGATATTAATGAAAACAGGCAATGTACACTACAATTATATAATCTACGTGTAGTACGAAACTTCGTATAAATACAATGATTCTCAATGCGACCCCAATACCAAGTTTTGTGAAGGCAACCGCAGGGTGCAGTTTGATTTGCAATAGCCTCTCTGTTTCGCGTGCAAATCAGATTTTCTCGGAAAGATTGGAAGAGTCATCGAATACTGTTGAAGTCTTAAGATCCCATTTAAAATAACCTAGCTATCTGACTTTCAATACGTTATAAGCTTCGATTGTCAACACTTGAACCATTGTTATATGATTCATGTGCTGACGAATCGAGCGAGTGTAAGTTAATCTTAAATAATTGACCCGGCAAATTTCGTACCGAAATAGTGAATGATAATTGCAGAATATCACCTCTACCCCTAGATTTCTGCCACAGTCCGTAAAATATTATAGTTACGATCAGAAATTGCTGGTTGTCAATGTCAAAAAGAAATGAAAAAATGAAAAGTGCATGCGCACAAAGTACACATGTCACAAGTGTAACTTCTTTAGGCGCATGAGAATAAAAATTTTATGGACGAAACGCGTGATTATCGTCACGAAAACGTGCAGCGTTTTTATGCTAATTCGTTTGAACATTAGGTGGTTTCAATATTTACAAATAACATGTGGCTTTTTAATTTGCCACTGGTTATTTAATAACTTGATGTACTATTTTTCATAAAATAAAAAATAAAAACATTTTATAAATTGTCTTTTAACTTCAAAATAAAATATAGATAATATTGACAAAAACACGTGGCATTTTTATTTACAATTCCTCATTTTAGATTTCAATAAGTTATTTGTATTAATTTTCGATGCTTAATATTTTAATGACAATTAAATTCGTTATTATTCCTAACATGTCTTCCTTTTGCCCTCTGTCTAAGTCTAGTTTTAGATTTGTATAAATATAAACAAGACTTAAAAATTAGTTTGCCGAAGAAGCTTCACTTCTGACATGTGTATTTTGTACGCACGAACTTTTATATTTTTTTTATGTATATTCGATTTCTTTAAGAATAGGATGTTAACTACTTTTGATATTCCTAAGTGACAGGGGTGTGTTACCTTAAAGAATTCTTTCAACAACATTTTACATTCTAAGCGTTTAAATGTATCACCATCAAAAATGCAAAAAAACCCTCCTAACACTAAAATATACCCTAGAATTGTTATACATAGCTTGTCGAGCCAGCTAGAACACAATATAAACATTTTATAAATAAATTTTTCGTGTCACCATACTCCTCTGAAACAGCTTGACCGATTTTTATAAAATTTTATACGCATATTCAATGGGTCTGAGCATCGGCTGCTATCTGTTTTTCATACCCTTAAGTGAGAAGGGATGCCCACCCCTAACATTTTTTGTACAAAAAATACATACAACCCTTAATCACCAAGCCCCATTTTTAGTGCGCTAATTGTTATTACTGCCTTGTCGTCATCAGTCGTCAGAGACTCTCGAAGATCTCAATACAATGCTCGATGACCTCAACAGAGTTTCTCAACAGGTGGGCCTGAAAATGAACATGGATAAACCGAAAATCATGTCTAATATCCATGTACCGCCACATCCAATCATCGTTGAGAACTCAGCTCTCGAAATAGTAGACGAGTACACATACCTGGGACATATAGTCCAGCTAGGTAGGTCCAATTTCGTGAAGGAGGTCAACCGCCGAATCCAACTCGGTTGGGCAGCGTTCGGAAAGCAACGCCAAATATTTTCATCCGATATGCCTCAGTGCCTGAAGACCAAAGTCTTCGAACAGTGCGTGTTAACAGTGATGACCTACGGTTCTGAGACGTGGTCGCTGACTATGGGCCTCATGCGGAAGCTCAGAGTCACTCAGCATGCGATGGAGAGGGCTATGCTCGGAGTCTCTCTACGTGATGGAATCAGAAATGAAGAAATAAAGTCTCCGACATAGTCCTACGAATCGCGAACCGGAAGTGGCAATGGGCAGGGCACATAGTCCGAAGGACCGATGGACGTTGGGGCCCGAAGGTGCTGGAGTAGCGATCCCGCAGCGGACGTCGCAGTGTAGGCAGACCCCCCACAAGGTGGACCAATGATATAAAGAGGGTCGCCGGTAGCCGCTGGAGTCAGGCGGCGCAAGATCGGGCCTTTTGGACGTCATTAAGTGAGACCTATGTCTAGCAGTGGACTTCCATCGGTTGAAGCAACGACGACTACCACGACGAATAGTTATTATATGGCAAAACAAAGTTTGGTGGATCAGTTAGTTGTACTCCTGTATATATAACACTTTTTTTTTCTTTTGAGAACGATAGATCTTAAAATATAAACCTATGTTAAGTAAAACCTACATTTGAATCTCTTATCAACCCAGTCGACGTACTTAGTATTCATACAGCATGATTAAATGCGGGCCGGCCACTTTGGGCCAATACACTAGATCGGAAACTATACATTTTCTAAATTGTACATTAGTATGACATAGTCTGTTGCAGTGGAAATGCCCGGAAACTTAGGGGATTCCATCGTTCAGCTTTCCATGGGAAACACGTTACTTGTACAGACCTACTCACCTGGGTTATCTATGCAAATATAGACTTGCTCTAGGTAAATAGAGATAAGGTAATAGGTTTTTGACATTCGCTGACACAGTGGTGTGAGTAGATACTATATTTGCAATCATAGGTCAAACCTCGATTCCCTGCAGGTATAATTTAAAAATTTCAATATTAGGCTTCGGCTTTGTTAGCACCCTATCAGAAAACCAGGTAAGTAGGTCAGCGCTCTGCCATTTTAAACTATACTTTTTAGGGATCTGTCTTTGACTGCCTCATTGGTCTAGTGGTTAGCATGTTCGACTACAGACATGAGGTCCTGGGTTCGAGTCCCGGGTCGGGCCAATTCAAAAATCAATATTGAGTTTTCTATTAAGATTTTCTCAATATTTGCCCGAAGTTGGGAAGTTGGCGGTGTGATCCACCCCCGTGCCTCGGAGAGCACGTTAAGCCGTCGGTCCTGCGCCTGATCTCTCTCCGGTCGTGTCGGATTCCCGTCACATCGGACTATGAGAGTGAAGGAATAGAGAGTGCACTTGTGTACTATACCTGCCAATCCGCAGTGGAGCAGCGTGGTGGGTCTATGCTCTAAAAACCCTCGCTCCTCGGAGTGAGGAGGCCTGTGCCCAGCAGTGGGACGTTAAAGGGCCGCTACTTACCTTTTAGGGATAGTGTGTAATAATAGTAGGATTGACTTTGCAGAAACCAGAATAGTAGGTCAGCGCTGTACCATATTTTGTAAGATTAACCGTATTTTGAAATTTCAGTTTTTGCGTTCGTTTATTTATGAATTAGGTAAAAGGTGCGATTGACATTATTAACGCCATCTAGGACAAATTTAATATTAGCTGGCGCTGTTTTATGTTTCAGCAGAACAAGTGCCTACGTCTGATAGTAGGAGCTCCGAGGTACGTCAGGAGTGACGTTATCCATGGTGATACCAGGGCGCCCACCGTGAAGGTGTTCGCTCGCCAGCTTGCGAGGAGTATGTTCCGCCTGGCGGATAATTCTCCGCACACACCTCCATGGCATTGACAGCCAGTATCAAAGAACGGCAAACACTGGGCGTCCTCTGCCTGCTGTCACCACCACTAGCCGTAGGTGATAGCGACGAATATGACGCGGAAGCAGTGGCAACAGCCGGACCAGACCCTACTCGAAATTGACCACGATGGACATACTGGCGTCGCCGGCGGGACCCAGCCCGTATAAAATACGGGCCAAAAAAGAGTATCGGGCCTTTACTGAATGCCCGAGGAAAGATGCCCGGGCAATGAGGCCCTGCCTCGAGGCTCGTTCCCCTCAGGATACTGCGCTAAGCCCGGAGCTCTCTTTGTTTCGAAAATACCATTAGATTAGTTCAATTTAATTAATAAATATAAATTTCTTTAACAAACTTCCAAAGTAGGTTCTAGAGATGTCGCTTAATAAATTCAAATCCGTTGTTGAAAGATAATCATTTGAAATTACTTAGTATAATTTGAAAGATTACTTGGACGATGCAAAATACCCGTCTGAGTTTGTTGTGGGCTCTTCTCAAAATAGGGCGCGAAGAATCCCTCGTAGTTTTAGATTGTAAGTCGTTCTTTATTATCATCTTCAGTCGTACATTAGTGCGTGGAGAAATATTTATTTGACGATTCAAAGTTCTGTAAAGTCCTACTTGAATAAAGATAATTTGATTTTGTATTAACTCAACTGATATCTTCTACAAAAAATGTATTTGAAGTGTAGTGTATAAGTAATGTGGTTTAGTTAGTAGTGTTCTAACTTCTGTTAGCTATTGAAAATTTGGACAAGTTATATATTACATATTGGGAGACTAATAATAGGCATTGAAAACGATGCTTCTATTTCCTCGAGCCTCGACAATTGCAATTCAAAGACGAGTTCTTTAAAGCCTAGCTCTACTGGAAATGCTGCTCCAATGGCGTGAGACCTTTTTTTTCTTCGGAGTATTTTTCGCTTTGATAACGTAACCGGTAGGCGAGACGAGCTCTTAAGAAGCCTGGCCACTAGTCGAGTGTGAGCCCTTAGAAATGCCAGCTCTCCTGGAAATGCTGCTACAAGGGCGTCTCATTTGAGACCGAACCTCGCCTTGGGACAGCGTTGACCTTGTACTTAAATCTGAGAAGTTTTCGAATTAATCAAGGGCGCCCTCAGGAACGTGGGTTGAGTCCACGGTTGGATAACGTGAGAAAGACATAGTCAGGAACAACATTATGTTAGAGAAATAATAAATACATATTACCTGAATTAAATTCGCTACCTAAATCAACTTTCCGTTCTTAACATATAGGTATACCTAAACGGCATTTCCCTCCATTAGTGGCTAACAGCACTCGTAGGTAAACACAATATGAGGTAATGATATAATTCAACGAGCTGATCTTGTTACCCGAGTAGTGATGCCGTGGAAATATAGGTAAATCAATTATTTATCGTTTGGTTAATATAAACCATTATAAATTCACTTTCGTTACCTTCTTATTTTTTATTAGAAATAATATGTTAAATAAAAATTTTCTATAAAAAAACCCTACACGTTTCTACTGTTTTTATTATCGCGACCAAAAATAGTCTGTACCCTGCTGCAAAGGCTCCTCTATATCTTCATTTGCTCACCAAACTTGAAAATTTGCAGGAAAAAAGATTCAATGCCAATATTCCTTATATTTGAGAGGGTTTTCTAAACTGAAATTCATAATTTTTGTTAGAGTACGCCATTTTTAGACACTATATAATCTAATATATAAATATCTTGTTACAGTTTTAGGGCTTATACTCCCCCGAAACGGCTTGACCGATTTCGATGAAATGTTATATGTATATTCAGTAGGTATGAGAATAGGTTTATAACTAATGGGAATGAGGTGTGATGCTATGCATGATGTAATTTTTACACACCTAAGTGTTAAGGGTGGTTCACACCAAAAATTTTATTTTAATTTATAGACTAAGTATTTTTAATAGCGATAATAGTTATTATAGCTCAACACAACGTTTGCTGGGTCAGCTAGTAATCTTATATACACAGAATTAATATATAATGTGTTTTTATATTTTTTTATGATAGAATACTGGTAAAATCAAAGTCATAAATTATTTATTCAAGTAGGCTCAAAGGGCACTTTTGAATAATCCGTAGTCTAAGTTAAGTCACAAATCTACCAGCAGTTCGAAAACTTGATTCCGCTGAGAAGAAACCGACAAGAAACTCAGCAATTATTTATTTAAATACAGTTTTGTAAGTTACAATGTGTTAAGCTTCTGTGTGCAATTGGAAGCAAGTCCAAACATTATAATATAGACATTTTTGGTGACAGCTTTGTCAAATTTAAAAAAAAAATTAAGGACTACTTTTTGGCCCAGTACTTAGTAGGATGAATTTCGCTCTATGCTAGTTTGTCTTATTTCTAATTGATGTTTCTCTTAAGTATATATTTTTTTCCTTCTTTTGCTTTTGTAGTTTAAATTATTAACTGTAAGAATTAGCATGCTGTGACTACCTACAAGTAGGTACACAAATTTAACTATTATTTATGATCTTGTTGTTATATCAATATATAATTGTAACCTGTTGGTGTCCTAATAAATAAATAAAAAGAGGATGTTATTGATGTATTTCTTAAAATGATGTGGTGGCAAACGTAAAACTAATTACGGTATCTTATTAAAAATCTATATTATCGAAAATCCATGCTCAATCCGACAAATGATATCTGAACTGTCTTCGTCCAAAAATATGGCATTGTAAGTTTGTTTTTATCTTGTATTAAAATTGTGTGATTCACTCTTTTTGCCGTATAAGTGAATATTATAACGGATATGTTATTCAATATACATTGCACGTAACTTGTAACGACAAGTATGTTTCTGAAACCTCCACTCAATCTTGCTAATATATAACTAGGCTGTGGGTACCAGTACCACTTCTGTGCAATTATGTAGCCCTTAAGTTAATTATTTGCGAAATAAATTCATTTAAGGAATATATATTTGAAAAAAACTATATTAACATCAAATTGCATCCACTAAAAGATTTATTAACGATGAAAAATTTGAACAAGAGACATATGTAAGGGAAAGAATGAGAACTATAGTAGTAGTAAATAAAAAGTTTAAATTGTCTTTTATAGTTTATTTTGTCTTAAAATTATATTGTGTGTATGTATTTGTATAAAGACTGATTGCTTGAAAAACAATAAATCCTATTTATATTATATATTAACTGTCCTGTGCACCTTCAAATGCGTTTAAAATTTAAAAGGTTGTTGATATGCTTCAGATAGGAATTAAGTGGTCGAAATAACATTAATTCTATCGTTAAAGCGTAGGGTGCTGGATAATTTAAGCAAGCACCCCACGCTTATTAGACAATAAAATCAATCTTATGTTGATAACCGACTCGTATTTTAAATATTAGTGATGTTTTTTTATTAAAGAATTATGGTGTATGGAGTGGGTAACGTAAGAAAAACGAACTGTCAGTTGTGTAACCTGTAGTAAACGTGCACTGCGTAGTTTGTGTTTTATTTCAACTTTATTGCAAATATACTACATTTTGGCGACGAGGATGGGATCCACGTAAATAATAAACGTGTATTAAAAACATAATAAGTAGACATACGCAATGGCAAGTGCAAATGTACTATATGGCGGCGCGCTCATTTTCGATCACCGCGTGCAAGAATGGAATATTTTTATAAGCCGATTTAAGCAGTACTGTTTGGCTAACAATATCGACGACGAAACAGACAAAGCGGCAGTAAAACGTCGAGCCCTGCTACTTACATCTCTCGTCGAAGACACTTACCGTATCGCAAAGGATTTGGTGTTTCCAACGGATCTGGAAAACATAGAATATGGAATTCTTTTGCAAAAATTGAACCATCATTTTGTCCCGAAGAAAAGTACTTTTGCCGAAAGGTATGCGTTCTACAAAGCGGAACAGCGGCCCGGGGAGGAGCTCGCCGAATGGGCGGCGCGAGTACGGAACCTAGCTCAGAATTGCGATTTTAAATCGGATCTCGAGACGGCGTTACGGGACAAATTTGTGTTGGGGCTGGAAAATTTGAGGGAGAAAGAAAAGCTATTTGCAGAAAATCCCGAAGCTTTAACATTTAATAAGGCGTTGGAGTTGGCGCTAAGTGTTCGGTGTGCGCGGCTGGCGCTGCGCGGCGGGCCCGCCGCGGCCTGGGACGCCGGCGGCGCGGAGCGAGCAGGATCGACACAAGGCGCGCGCGATGGCGCCGTGCTCGCGCTACGCGCTGGCGCTGCTCCGGCGACGGGCGAAGCAAAGTGTTGTGCAGTGTGCGGGCTAAAGAGTCATTCGAAAGAACACTGTCGGTTCCTAAATTATACGTGTCGAAAGTGCAACAAGAAGGGTCATTTGCAGCGTATGTGTAAAGTGAAAAATTTTAAGAACAACAATTTTTTAGCAGAGGACGGCAGCGACATTTTTGAAGGTGACAGTAATTGTTTTAATATTGCATGCGTAAACGGAGCGCCGATGAAGCAGATAGTTTTGATCGGTAGCGAGAGCATTTTGTGTGAAATAGATAGCGGCAGCGCCGTCTCTGTTATACCTAAACACATCTATGAACGTTATTTCGCACAGAGGTTTGAGTTGCGATCGTGTCATGTGATTTTGAGTTGTTACAATGGCACTAAAATGAAACCCTTAGGTTATATGTTAGTTCCGGTGTGTTATGACAGTTTAAAAAATATTATTAAAATATACATTTTAGAAACCGACTTGGGGCAGCCGGTTCTTTTAGGCCGCGATTTCATAAGTATTTTTAATTTACAATTGTGCCGTGTCAGTTGTAACAGTATAGAAGCTAATAATTTGAATAATGAATTATTACACAAATTTTCTCAATTGTTTACGGAGGAATTGGGAATGTTCAATAAATTTAAAATTACTTTAAAAATAAAACCAGACGCACAATTAAAGTTTTTTAAACCGAGACCGGTACCTTTAGCTTTAAAGCCGAAAATTGAAGCCGAACTGGATAGATTAATAGAATTAGGTATTTTAGAAAAGATAGACCATTCCGATTTCGCGACTCCCATTGTACCAGTCGTGCGTTCAGACGGTAATATAAGAATTTGTGGTGACTTCTCAGTTACTCTCAATAAAGTGCTATATATGGATAATTATACCTTGCCTAGAATAGAAGATTTGTTTTCAAAATTGCATGGGGGGGTTGAATTTTCAAAACTAGATTTATGTAGGGCCTACAATCAACTTGTTTTAGATGAGTCAAAAAAATATACTTGTATTAACACGCATAAGGGCCTATTTCGTTATAATAGGTTAGTATTTGGATTAGCGAACGCGCCTTTTATTTTTCAACGTACCATGGAACAATTATTGTCTGACATCGAAGGGACTTGTATATTTTTAGATGATATTCTAGTGACGGGGCCGACTCGATCTATTCATTTAAAAAGATTAGAATTAGTGTTGAGTAGATTGCAAGAAGCAGGTTTACGTTTAAAAAGAAACAAGTGCGAATTTTTTAAGCAATCTGTTGAATATTTAGGGTTCGTCATCGACAGAAATGGACTGCATAAGTCAGAACAGAAAATTAAAGCAATATTGGATGCTCAATGCCCAAAAAGCGTGAGTGAATTGAAATCATTTTTAGGCATGGTAAATTATTACAGATGTTTTGTACCTAACACCTCTAGCGTTTTAAGTCCATTACATTTATTGCTTAAAAAAGGTGTTAAATGGGTTTGGAGTGAGCAGCAGCATAAAGCGTTCGAACAAATTAAAAAGGAATTAATGTCAGATCGCGTCCTCGCGCATTACAATGCCGAGTTGCCTACGATAGTGACTGCGGACGCGGGCCCCGCCGGACTCGGAGCCGTGCTCGCGCAGCGACAGACCGACGGGACGGAGCGCGTGGTAGCGTATGCCTCGCGCTCGCTCTCGAAAGCCGAATGTAATTACGCACAAATACAGAAAGAAGCAGCGGCTATAGTTTTCGCGGTGAAAAAGTTTCATCATTATCTGTACGGTCGAACGGTTCCGTTCACTTTGCGTACCGACCACAAGCCGTTGCTGTCGATTATCGGTGCGACGAAAGGTATTCCGGAGTTGGCTGCGAATAGGTTACAGCGTTATTCTTTATTTCTGTCGGCTTATAATTTTAACATCGAGTTTGTTAAAGGCGAAAACAACGTTGCCGACTATTTATCCCGATCGGTTTGCCAAGAAAATAATTCAGAATTAATCGATGAATTGGATAAAACATCTTTTGTAAATTTTATGTCGGACTCCTTATTTAAACTTGTCACGGTTAATGACATTAAGCTCGAAACAGAACGAGATAGTTTGTTACAAAAAGTAAGTTATTTTATAAAAAATGGTTGGCCAAATAAAGTAAATGATATATATTTAAAACCATACTTCTTGTGCCGTTATGATTTGTCATTAGAGAATGGCTGTATTCTACGAGGTCACAAAGTTGTTATACCTGCCGTTTTTAGGGAACAAATGTTAAATGAATTACACTCCTCTCATTTTGGCGTGGTTAAGACTAAAATGGAGGCCAGGCTCCGTATGTGGTGGCCTTCTATAGATAAACATATTGAAGATAAAATAGGATCCTGTAGTGCATGTACAACACTGCGAAATACACCACCGCGAGCCCCTTTATCCCCTTGGCCTTATCCGAAACGACCTTGGGAGCGTGTTCATTTAGATATGTTTTCGTTACATGGAAAAAATTTTCTAATCGCAGTAGATGCCCATTCAAAGTGGATTGAATGTTTTTTCATGAGCAGTACGGATAGTGAAGCTATTTTATTAAAGGTATGTGAAATGTTCAGTAGGTTTGGTATAGTTAGTACTTTTGTCACAGATAATGGAACAAATTTTTGTTCAAATCAATTTGAATCATTTTGTCAGTTTAATAATATTAAACATGTCACGATCGCACCTTATCACCCAGCGTCAAACGGTCAAGCAGAGAATACGGTTAAAACAATTAAAAGAGGACTTAAAATAATTTTGCAACAAAATAGTAATCCCAAATTAATTAACAAAAAATTATTAATGTTACTTTTCGATTATAGAAATTCGACTCATTGTACAACCGGTTTTACACCTGCAGAATTAATGCTAGGACGAAAATTATGTTCGCGACTAGACTTTATACGCATTCCTAGGTGTGATGATAGTCATCAAGGTAAACTCCCACCTTCATCTGTGTCGTTGGCGATCAAAGCTAAAAATAATGTCTGTACTCAACAGATGTCACAGCGTAATCAATACGGCGGTCAACGCAAAATATGTTTTGAGATCGGCGATAAAGTGTTAGTACGACAATACTACAGAAATGGAACCAAGCAAATATGGCAATCCGGGATAATTAATAAAAAAGTGGGTTCTAGATTATACATTGTTTACATACCGGAATTAAAAAGATATGTAAAGAAACACGTAGACCAACTTCTGGCTTACAAAGGCACACAAGATTTATCCGAATCAGATGATATTAGTACGATTGATGATTTTACACAACACTCCTACGGAGATCTGGAGGAAAATATAGTACCAGAACAACAGACTAGACCACCAGATGCAAATATTAGTCCCAGTGCCAATACTGTATTACCAGAAAGTGAGGTAAGGGTGGAGGATGGAGCGTCAATGGAACTAAAAGATAGATCAGAGATAGCAACATCCTCATCTCAGACAAACGCACGTTGTGAAACTGGATCATCTTCAGTTGAGATGGTTTCCACTGCTAGCACGGGTGGAGTTGGAGTGCCTAGTTCAACTGAAGCAATTCCACTTACAAGCGCGAGTAGTGAAGGCGGAACTTCTACATCAATTGATAAAGTTCCAATTGCTAGCACGACTGAGACAAATGGAACGTCTACCTCAGTCACGACTGAAGAACCCCGAAGGAAACGCATAACGCGGAAACCCGTTTACCTAAGACGTTGAATGTTATTTTATATGTATTCTTAAGTGTATTTATATTTTACTGTGTATTCATGTTTAGTTTTTAAGTATTGGTGGAGGGATATGGTGTATGGAGTGGGTAACGTAAGAAAAACGAACTGTCAGTTGTGTAACCTGTAGTAAACGTGCACTGCGTAGTTTGTGTTTTATTTCAACTTTATTGCAAATATACTACAAGAATGTCCGTTTTTCTTGTTTTAACTGAGTTGGCCATATTAATGTGTCAAATATTGTTAATGGAACGTACGTTAAATAATTAATTTAGAATAAATTTTCAAACATCAAAATAACAATAACAGTAACTTATATCTTCTTAATCACCTAATACCACATTTGAGTTACCTTTGAGGTATTTGAATTTTAAGTTATATAAATTTCTTAATGAATCTTAGTCGTTCTTGTTTGTGATTATATTTATATCTCATTTGATTGTTAAATTGTTGTATGTCAGACTATAAGTTTACGTTGAGGCTGGCGTGTATTATTAAAAATACAAATACCCCATTAAAAATATGTTATAAAAGTAAAAGATATAAGATGTCAGTTACTGTTATTGACATTTTGTTTTACGAAAATGCACTTTAAAGCAATAATTTTAGGTTCGGTGTCATTTACAATGATTTCTATAAAATTATTAATCATCTTATTCATTAGGTGTGTCAGTCGCCGAGTGTGAAAAGCTCGTAATCGCGTACAGTGAAGTGGTAGTCGGGTGCGAGGGAAGCAGGCGCAGTAGGCGCAGTCGGGTCCCCATACGAGTGCAAATTGCTGTAACTATCGCTGTTGGCGTGACAGTTGTGTGCAATTAACAGGTCTGCTCCAGCGCCGAATATAGGTCCACAACTATAAAATAGACGAGTTAGATTAATCATAATAATAGCCTTTATTGACAATCTTAAATTCTAAAGTTACAAATTATCCTATATCTGTATATCGCCGGTAGTTAGGATTGCCTCGCGTTTACATATAAAGGCTTCCCACAGAATACCCTATGTTTTTGCGGTCTCAGGCTTTTCTCCGCCATGTGACTCCTGCGGCGTCCCTTATATCATGGAACGGGCGTTCCCTCCTTCTCTTGCCTTCCCTAGGGTACCTACTCTGTGGTATCAGTAGCCCAATTTTCTTCCTCGCTACATGACCCACCCATTTCCATTTTTGTTTACAACTACATATTATTTATATCTATTAATCTATATATCGATATATATGGCCATAAAGAGTCAACTCCCATTTAGACATTTTGACCTTTTTGTAATGTCAATAATTATATCACCCCATTTATTAACCTAGATCATCGTTTTCTGATATATTGATATAGAAGAACATTTTTTAACGTTTCTAAATTTAGTTAGAAATTAATTTTTAGAACGCAACCATAAATATTTGAATAAATATGTCTTTTGTCATAGTGACACCATTTTCCACTTTTTTAACCTAAGCACACAACATGTAGAAGGTACAAGTACCCCTATTTTATCAGGCAAATTAAAAATAAAAATATAAAATAGAAGTAACGTTTACCATAAAGTTCTTATAAGTGCGTCTTCTAGTTCTACGTGATACTGGCGAAATAAATTATGCCAGTTTGGTACAGGAAAAAGCTGCTTTATACGTAGCTTTATTATGTTAGTAAAAGATCATACTTTTACTAACATAATAAATTTAAATAATACGTACTCGGGATGGTAGCAAAGTGCGAAGGCACGTTTTGCCAGTGGGAACCGCTGCGGAGTGTCATGAAGAGCGAAAAGGAACCCTCGATCAGCACACACATACCCACCAGCCCCACCCGCAGTCCACCCCGCTGCACAGTAGCCACCCACAACCCCCCCACGAGCCATCTAAAATAAGAAAAAAATAATGCCAATAAAGCGACGTCTATGGCTCAATCAATCGAGCAAAATTGAAAAGTTTCCATTGCATAGTTGATTCTATTTAAATTTTAGTTAAGTAAAAAAAAAGTAAGTAGCAGCCCTTCAACGTCCCACTGCTGGGCACAGGCCTCCTCACTCCGAGGAGCGAAGGTTTTTAGAAGCATAGACCCACCACGCTGCTCCACTGCGGATTGGTAGGCATAGTACACAAGTGCACTCTCTATTCCTTCACTCTCATAGTCTGATTTGACGGGAATCCGGCACGACCGGAGAGAGATCAGGCGCAGGACCGACGGCTTAACGTGCTCTCCGAGGCACGGGGGTGGATCACACCGCCAATTTCCCAACTTCGGGCAAATAATGAGAAAATCTTAATAGAAAACTCAATATCGATTTTTGAATTGGCCCGACCAGGGACTCGAACCCAGGACCTCATGTCTGTAGTCGAACATGCTAACCACTAGACCAATGAGGCAGTTGCTAGACCAATGAGGCAGTTTTTAAATTTTAGTTAATTATATTCAAAAGTTAATCAATTTACTATTTTATTACAATTTTTTTTTGTTAACTCTAATTTCCCTGATATAAGCAACCCTATTAAATCATAGTGTTTTCAAAGAGCTGCTTTTTTGATATATATCTGCCATACAGACTTGTGCAATAGTAATCTAATTAAATAGAAAATAATAAAAATTATTTTAAATATCTTATAACTGGCTTCTGGTTGCAATTTTGTTAGACTTTTACTTCTAATGCCATCTATGTGAAAGGAACGCCATCTCTACTAGAGCGCCATCTATAATTAATTTCATATTATATAATTACATATTATTAACTTTTTATTATTTTCATATGTCATATTGTCAACTTTTTATAACTTATTCTTCTTTTTGTTTTTATCAATGTGTAATCTGAAGTGGCCTTATTTTGTATAATATCTCTAACTGTACGTATATTTGTAATAGTAGCTGTTGATTACAATAAAATAAAATAAATAAATAAATAAATAAATAAATAACGCAACTCTATGCAAACGCCGTGTAAGTTTCTGCTGCTAGCCGCTAGATGTCTCTGATATATGGAAAAGTAGACCTTACGAATAGGATATGTAACATGGTCTTTAAGAAAGGAAGAGGAAGAAAAACTGGCAGTTTGTCAAAGGAAAATCGAAAGAAGCATGTTTAATTCTTAATCGTATAAGAATCAAGGTCAAAATAAATAACAAAATAATACGAAAATTGAACCAAATTAAAAGATGTAATAAAAATTATCAGAGCATTAAATGAAAATGGGCAGGACTTGTAGCAGATTATTTGGACACAAGGTGGACTAAGAAGGTGACAAAATTGATTCCCAGAGACAAGAAAACAAAAAGAGGGCGACAAAGGAAAAGACGGAGGGATAACTTTAGGGTAAGAGGAGGTCCGGACTGGATGCGCCAAGCTAGAGATAGAGCAAACTGGAAGAATTTGGGGGAGGCCTACGCCAAAGAGGCGGCTTTTACCCCAGACTAATTTGACTGAATATAATAATTGACATTAAAATTTAAAAATATATATTAATATAAATATAAAATTTCCCTGTCATTATGTTAGTAACCATACTCCTCCAAAACGGCTTTACAGATTTGTACCCAATTTTATATGCGTATTCAAGTAGGGCTGAGAATAAGTGATAAGATTTATCTCATTCCCCCCAAAAGTGGCTTTTCGTCAGGAAAATAAACTTTCCAAAACGGTGGTAGATTTGTTACTAACAGACGGATTAGAGATTTTTTATAAGAGCCTACTTAAATAAAGAATGCTTTGATTTTGATAAATCTTCCAAGCCTATTTAACAGGTATAGGGTCCATATTATTATCCCTCATAAAAGACATACATAATATGTCCTTAGTGACAAACCGATGTGATTAATGATGTTTTATTTATAGTTATTTATTTAATAGACACACTAACAGACCATTAGGACAACATTATCAATCTGAATATTAATATAAGTATAAGACCGACACAATGCTCTTTTTACAGGTGTATACAACATTTAATACATTAGCAATGCCTCGCGGTTTCACCCAGGTAGATACCGATCTCGTAAAGGAAAGTCTACTAAGTCGGATTTATTTCATAAAAGTTTTAATTCCTTTAGGACAAATATACGTGGACGGATAAATATGTGTGCTGGATATTCCAGAAAAACTGCACTAATAAATAAAAAGTCATTGTGGTATACATATGTCTTTTCTGTCTATATTTGCGTATGATGACATGTGATTAAAATGGTACACTGCAAATATCATAATATTATTGTCTTTAGATTGACATTTTTAAATTCGTCAAATATTTTGAATGGAATGAATGCATTTTGATAAGTTAACAACTATTTATGAGCATTGAAATGGTCTTTAATAAAATATCATTTTAAAATGTAAACAAAAGTGCATGACAACAAAGTTTTACTTCTGACATGTGTACTATTTTTTAAGTCTTGTTTATATTTACACAAATCTAAAACTTTAGATTTCCGAGACTTAAAGGGAGAGAAAAGGTAGATATGTTAGGAATTTAACGAATTTAAATGACAATGAATCGTTAAAAGTGTCGATAACCGTCAATAAAAATGCCAGGTGTTTTTGTCGACATAAATGATTAATTAAACCTTTTTTTTTAATTTAAAGTTTAGAGAAGAGAATTTATGAAATACCTTTAAATTATATTTTATGAAAAATTGTATATTAGTTACAAACTAAAGACGAGTGACAAACTAAAATGCCACATGTTATTTGCAAATATTAAATTTACCTAACTTTCAAAGGATATTAGCATAAAAATGCTGCACATCTTCGGTATGCTTAATCACGCGTTTCATCCGTAAAAATGTTACCCTCATGCGCCTAAATAACTTTCATTTTAAAAAGTAGTTTAGTAAAATAACTACTGTGTTTGGGTTTTTTGAAGATATTAATAAGTTCTATAATGCTGTAGAACACTGTTTCGTTCTATCATCAACAAATTTTTGTCATTAATTATTTACAATTAATGCATTTTTATTAGGGATCCCTAATTTTTTTTGAGAAAGTAATATATATATCCTATGTTGTTCAGTGGAAATTCAACTTTCTAATGATGAAAAAATAAATTGAAATCGGTCCAGTTATATAGTTTTATATAGTTTAGTTATATATAGTTTAGATATTATTATTATTAAAATTAATTATGGTCGAATCTCGACTAGTGGACGACCGCTAGTATAACTAATAAGTGTAAGACATACCTGTACCAGTAGTAGGACAGGTGAAATACCATCACAGTGTGTATGAAAAGCCTGTGCGGAGAAGCCGTGTGTGGAAGCTCGAAACACCAACCGCCAGGACTGTTGTGGAGCGCCACACCTTCACACACAAACACACATGACCTCAGCATTATATTTTTGGTAAAAGTAAGCAAGTATCAGCCTATAGACTCACCATGCTGCTCCATGAATAGTACACAAGTGCACTCTCTATTCCTTCACTCTCGCTGACCAATGTGATATGTTCCGAAACGTAGGAGAGAGATCAAGCACAGAATCGACGACTTAACGTGCTCTTTGAAGCACGGGGGTGGAGTACACCGCCAACTTCACAACTTCGATCAAATATTGAGAAAATCTTAATAGAAAACGCAACATCGATTTTGAATTGGAACAACCCGGGACTCGAACCCGTGACGGTGGCCGAACATGCTAACTACTAAACCATTGAGCTATTAGTACAATATTACAACTAGTACAATATTAAAGTGGAATACCAGCTGTTGATAAGCGACTGGAATGCATTTTTATCCTGTTGGAGAATCATGGATCCGGTGAAAATGTTTACCGCTAATCTGAAATATAAAAAACAAAACATATTCAGAAGGGGGGGTTGCTTATTCATATAAAGCGGTTATTTTCAAAATTCAGTGTATGAAAAATACTACAGTTAAAAAAAATTATGGAACATTAATAGCTACGCACAATATGTAGGCTGATGTCGCCTCTCTATCGCCTGTTCAGCGCTCTCGTTTGCACGTTCGGGTCACTCGAAATGTGACAATGGGTCATGCTTGCGTGCCACGATTTACATGACGTTGTCACGTCATAAAAATAAGTGTATTGGGAATTTTTTTATCAGAAGTGAAAATCTATTCACAAAAACAAAAACTTATAACTGTATTTATCGACTAGATTTATCATTCTTCTGTGTAATATTTATATTTTTTTTGCAGTAGTGATGAGTGTTCGTACCGGGGCTGAGTTCGTTTGTCAGGATCAGGCCGTGGCGCTGCGTGTAGTGCAGCCCTCCTGTAGCGTTCCAGGGACAGTTCCATAGGCACAGCACCAGTCGGCTCCACTTCTTCAGCGAACACTGAACTATCTATAAAGTACATAATCTAATTCTTATATTCGTGTTTATTACTCAACAACTAGGGGCCTATTGCGGAAGCTCAGAGTCACTGTTGGAGAGGGCTACGCTCGGAGTTTCTCCACGAGATCGAATCAAAAATGAGGGGATCCGTAGTAGTAGAACCAAAGTACCGACATAGTCCTACGAATTGCGACACTGAAGTGGCAATGGGCAGGGCACACAGTCCGAAGGATCGATGGACGCTGGGGCCCAAAGGTGCTGGAGTGGCGAGCACGCACCGGTCGGTGCAGTGTAGGCAGACCCCCCCACAAGGTGGACCGATGATATAAAGAGAGTCGCCGGTAGCCGCTGGAGCCAGGCGGCGCAAAATCGGGCCTTGTGGACGTCATTACCTATGTCCAACAGTGGACGTCCAACAGTTGAAGCGACGACGACGACGACTCAACCCCTCCGAAATGGCTGGGCCGATTTTGCTGAAATTTTTTGAATGTCTTAGAGGTGAATTAGAGAATAGTTTAGATTGACAATTTGTTTCAACAAGCAACAAATTTAACCATATTTGCACGGGAGCATCTCCTTTTCGGACGACACCGCCAAGATCATTTAGTAAATGTATCTATTTATTAATTTTCTACAATTATTTCGATTTATTATGTTCTCCGTTCGTCCGTCTCATCCGAGCACCGTTTCACTTCAAAAACATTGGGTCAATTCTAGCAATGCAACATATGCCACGCATTATATGAGGTAATATATAAAATCAGGTTAACCTGTATGTTGCTTGGGAATCGGCATCTTGACGTTGTGGGTTGACACATGTGTTTTGAGGTTTTGTTTTTAGTGTTTTCTGTTTTAATTATATAAAACCTTTTAGTTGAGACTTTCAGGTGGTAAGTGTGTAGTATTTGTTTACTAACATTAATATAATATATATCGCCCGCTAACATGGGGGTGGACTCCCCCGGGGATCCACCAGATATGGAGGTGGATGTGGATATAGTTAGAAAGCGCCGAATTGCAGTAGATTCTGATACAGTGGCCAAGAAAAGTAACATTGACTCTTCGGTTGCCTCAACTCAGTCTGTGTACATACATCCTTCATTAACAATATTAGAACGAACCTATGGTGCGGATGATCAGGGACCTTATATCGTGCACATCTCACGAATTGAGCCCGATCCAGCTGCAGGGCTTAGCCTTCGCCCTATTAAAATAGGATTTGTGTTAGTTCATAACAAAGTAGAAAATATTGTAAGGAATGGAATAAAAAGTGTAGGAAGAAATCGTGTAGCTGTAGAATTTAAATCAGCTAAGGATGCCAATGACTTTCTGATACACAACTGCCTGTCACAAAATAACTTAAAAGCCAACATTCCGGCATACAATGTTTCAAGGATGGGACTCATTAGGGGTGTGCCCGTAGAATGGGCCATGTCAGAGTTAGCAGAAGCAATAGAGCTGGCTGATGGTTGTGGTAAACTACTTAAGGCTAGACGTCTTAATAGGAAAATTATTACTGATGGTATAACCTCCTGGTTACCCACCCAATCTGTTGTGTGCACATTTAGTGGACAAGTGCTACCTAAACATGTTTATGTGTTTTACACTTCCTTAATGGTGGAAACATACATTTTTCCAACTATACAATGCCACAATTGCTGTCGTTTTGGGCATATTAAAACCCAATGCAGATCCAAGCCAAGGTGCTATAAATGTTGCCAAAATCATACAGGTGAATCTTGCCAAGTTCCAAACGAAAAAATATCTTGTTTGCTTTGTTCAGGGAGTCATCTAGCCACTGACAAGAAATGCCCAGAATTCTCTAGGCAGCATACAATAAAGCTTTTGATGTCAGAACACAACATTTCATATTTAGAGGCTTCATCACAAGTTGCCCCAGTTAAACGAACATATGCAGACATAGCTTCTACCATGTTTGCTCCCTCCACTAGCTGTCCCACCAACCCACCTTCTACTGTTCTACCAATCCGAAGAGCATACAAAAAAACTGTTTTATCTGCACCTAGGGCAAGAGTACCAATACCCATGGGCTTTAATAGAAAAGATCATCAGACCATAGTAGCAACTCCAAGATCTGTTTTAACTAACGGCTGCGCTATAGATGCTCAGCCTAATATCAATAATTCTACCTCAAATCAGGAAATAGTTAACCTTATACTAGCTCTTGTGAAAGTTTTGTCAGAGAGTAAACAAAATTTACCGTCCAACGTTGCTTCCAAAATCTCAGAAATAATAAATGTGGTAGTCAGTAACAACGGCCCAGACACACATTCTACAGTGGAATAGTAGAAGCATCAAAAATAAAAAAATTGAATTAACACATTTATTAAAAGAAAATAATATAATTATAGCAGCAATTTCAGAGACATGGTTAAATCCAGGGTATATTTTTAAAATACCAGGATTTGCCTGCCTGAGAGAAGACAGGAGTGATAGTTATGGAGGTTGTGCATTATTAGTTAAAAAAACTAACATTTATTCTCAGATTCCATTGCCACAACATTTACCTAGTTTTAATATTATAGCTGTCAGAACACTAAACATAACATTTGTATCAGTATATATTCCCCACCCCGTCTCCAGCATAGCACAAGATATATCATCAATCCTTTCTACATTACCTACTCCAATAGTAATGCTTGGGGATTTCAATTGTCATCACACTTCATGGGGTTCTTATTACAGTGACTCTTTTTCCAATCACCTTATTGAAGTATTTGATAACAACAACCTTTGTGTCATTAATGATGGATCTCCCACC
This sequence comes from Elymnias hypermnestra, assembly GCA_015832385.1. Taxonomy (NCBI): domain Eukaryota; kingdom Metazoa; phylum Arthropoda; class Insecta; order Lepidoptera; family Nymphalidae; genus Elymnias; species Elymnias hypermnestra. The sequence goes on from JACTOM010000891.1 coordinate 2,340,305, forward strand.
CTTCGAGTGTATCCTGGGCAGAATCCACAATCAGCAGTGGACCTCACAGTGTGCAGCCCATCTCTTTCTTCTCTCTTGTCATGGAGAGTGCTAAACAACTCTTTCAGTAGTGATCATTTTCCTATTCTTATAACCATGCCTCGTAATGTAATTCCCAACTCTATATCAACACCTCTTCTTAAGTACAGATTGAAAGAAGTGGATTGGACAAACTTTTCTATTAAAATGGATGATAAAATTAAATATTTAAGTTTACAAGTATATGATAACCCTACAAATGCCTATTCTGATTTTGTCACCATGCTTCTGGAGGTTGCTGACAATAGCTTTCCAAAAAAACACCCTTATCAGATGCTGTCATCACCCCCATGGTGGGATAGTGAGTGTACAGCCAAAATCTTGGAGCGCAATGAGGCAGAAAAAACATATAACAATGACATGTCATATGAGAACTTTAATACGTTCCTAAGGACGTCAGCACAAATGAGGAGACTTGTGTCAAAAAAGAAAAAGAAGGGTTGGATTGGTTTTTGTGAGAATTTATCCCCAAGAACTCCATCCAGAATTGTTTGGAATAGTGTTAAAAGATACAGGGGTTCTTTGATCCCTGATCATAGTAATTCAAATGATCCCTCACCATGGATCAATCAATTTGCAAGGAATTTAGCTCCTCCCTATGTTCCTGCTATTGATAACATGTCCCCCCTTATTACTCCTACCCCATCACACAGATTTGATGAACCATTTTCATTGAATGAACTAAAAACAGTTTTAGGAAATGTGAAGGATTCTGCTCCAGGCGAAGATGGTATCCCTTACTCTTTTTTGAGAAACTTAAGTACTTTCGGTAAAAATTATTTTTTAAAAATTTTAAACAGTATATATATGTCAGCTTGCATTCCCGAAGCATGGAAAACACAACTAATTATCCCCATCCCAAAACTTGATAAAGATCCTCGTCTTGCTTCGTCATACCGTCCAATCGCCTTGTCTTCTACACTATGTAAAATTCTTGAACACATGATTAAACTCAGGTTGGAATGGTTTGTTGAAAGCCAACAAATGCTGGCAAAAACTCAATTCGCTTTTAGAAGAGGAAAAAGCACGATAGATAACCTAGGTATTCTGTCAACAGATATACGGCTAGCCTTTTCAAATGATGATTACCTGGCAGCGACCTTTCTCGACATCTCGTCTGCCTATGACAGTGTTGATCTTCCGAAACTCAGGCAGAAAATGCATTATCTGAGTGTTCCGGTGAGGATAATACACTTTATTTCTAATCTCCTTATGCCTCGATTTATCAAGATCAGGCTTAATGGGGACCTTCTCGCCCCGAGATGTGTTTGGAAAGGCCTGCCGCAAGGCTCAATTCTTAGCCCTATTTTATACAATATTTACACATATGACATGGATCTCTCTACTAATTCATTTTGTAAAACCCTTCAGTATGCAGATGATCTAATTCTATATGCAGTTGGAAAGACCACAAATGAGGCATCATTACAACTTAATTCTGCACTAGAATATCTCGATACTTGGTTAGTCGATCATTGTCTATCAGTATCAACAGACAAAAGCAGAGTCATGGTGTTTAGTCGTCGTAGAGTTATGCCAAATATTGCGGTAAGATTTCAAAATCAACTTATCTCAGTGGTGACAGAAACAAAATTTTTAGGGGTTATTCTCGATCCAAAACTATCTGGTACAGCTCACTTTCATTATATTGCTCAGAAATGTGAAAAGGGTGTTAACATCCTCAGGTCTCTGTCCGGGATTTGGTGGGGTTGTCATCCATATTGTCAAAAATTGCTGTACAATGCTTTAATACGAAGCCATTTTGATTATGGAACGTTCATATTTGAACCCTGCAACAAGAGCGGTCTAGAAAAACTCAATTTAATTCAAGCCAAATGCCTACGAATTATCACAGGAGCCATGAGGTCTTCACCCAAAATTGCTCTTCAAGCGGAATGCGTAGATCCTCCCTTAGACCTGCGCAGACAGTATTTGGCAGATAGGTATATTGGTAGGATTATACAATTAAAAGAACACCCTCTGATACCCCTCTTAGAATCTCTAAAAGTTAAGGTTTCTCATGAAAGATACTGGTATAACAAAACTCCACCTAGGTTATTGACCAGCTATAGTAAATACAGAAATATGAATCATCCAATATTCAAATCTGCTGTCCATCCATTATTTAACGTTAATTTTGATGCCCTGATTTTTTATCCTAATGTTATTCTAGACTTTGGTATTAATAAAAATGAGATAGCTGCTAATAGTAAATTTCAACAAATACTATCAGAGAATTGGCAGGACTGGCTCCATATATATACGGATGCCTCTAAGTTTGATGCAAATGGGGATGTAGGTGTCGCAATGTGGATGCCAAAGTATAAAATAGTTTTAAATTTAAAATGTCCGCCTCAGACATCAGTTTTTACTGGAGAAGCAGTTGCAATCTTGGAAGCTATATCATATATTAAATCACATAACCTTAGGAAAGTTATAATCTTTTCTGACTGTAGAAGTTGCCTAGAAGCTCTGACCAGAAGTATCTTTAAAGCAAAATACCAGAACTCTCCAGTGATTTTAAAAATAAAAGAGAACCTACATTACTGTTTTAACCAAGGTTTAGAGATAGTTTTGGCTTGGATCCCAAGCCATTGTGGCATAGCAGGAAATGAAAGCGCCGACATGTGGGCAAAAGAAGCTATTAGATCTGGCACAATGACTCAATACATAAATTATTCCAGAGATTTAATGTCCCTTGCCCATGTTAATCTTCATGAGACATGGAATAATCAGTGGTCCGCAAATTTTCGCATAGCCAAATATTATAAATCTATCCAACAGTTAGTCCCAATTAAGCCATGGTTTTTCTATTATCGTAACGTATGCAAGCAGATCACTTCCACTATATGTCGCCTACGACTAGGGCATTCATGTACACCTGTGCACTTGGCTAAGTTGAGGGTGAGGGACCACTCCCTTTGTGAATGTGGCATGGAGGAAGGCAATACAGACCACATCTTTTTTAATTGTAATAAATATCCTATATCTTTATATGACATCTTGCCAAAAAATATCCCACGCCCAATAAATTTTCAGACGCTCCTCTCGCTCCCCAATCACACGATAATTAAATTATTATGTAAATATATTAAAAGGTGTAATTTAAAGTTGTAAGAAAGGTATTTTAGTTTGTTGGTTAAGTCTGATCAAATAACCTATATACTATGGTATATGGATATATACTTGTATCACTAACAATTTACTTGATAATGTCTGTAGTCTATTCTAATGTTTGTTTTGTTTTGTTTGTAGCGTTGATGTGTTTGTCTTGCTTGTATAATATGGCAACTGAACAATCTCTTCGAAAAGTCACTTCTACTTCCAAATAATAATCAATTGATATAACCTCATTCATGCTGTCTTCTCCACTACGCCGACATTGGCAGAATTACTGCTATTAATATAAAGCAGTATAAAGAGCCATAAATCAAAAAAGAAGAAGAAGAACCTGTATGTTAAAAAAAATCCTGCAGGGTGATACAGACAACAGGCCTGTATTGTGTCTTATATATACGAAAGGTAACTAACTGCCTATGAGAGAAAGAAATGTAAATCTGTTTCTATCTTCACTTATTTATATTTACCTCTACCGTTCCGTTCACTTTACTTCCCAAGTCTAGCGTGCCTATGGAAGTTATACTTCAAAAAAAAAGAAAGCAACTCACCTATAAGGAGTAAGCGTACGTGTTGCATGAGAGGTGCCAGATGGTGACATACACGTGCACGTTCCTCCTCTGTCCAATGAGCTGTGGGCTGTGTTACACCAGCGCGTTGCTTGGCCCAAGCTAAGGCACAGCGCCAAACTTCTTCTTCTTCTAGACAAAGCTGAAAAGATTTTACATGTATTTGAAGATATTGATATATTTACATTTGGATCAAGGAGCTGTTCCTGCAATGTATAATATAGTTCCAAAAGATTGGCTATAAGATCAATTTAGAATAGACAATAACATTATTGAATTTAATATATCTTTATATACATAATTCGTCTGTATGGAACTGAATTACTATGAAACAGATACATCAATTTTGATGAATTCTTTTTGTAAACCCAACAATGGTTACAATAAAAATAAAAATAAACTTCTAGTAGTAGTCTTGAATTCTAGTAGGCTGCAATAAATTAATAATTCATTATTAGATAATAACAAAATGCTACACAAAATAATGATATAATTATTTTTAAATTGGACTACTATATTTCAGTCTTCTGCAATTTTATGCAAATTTTTGGAAACAAACGATATATAAGGTATACATTGTTTGTTTCCTGTACTTGACCCACTTTAAAATGTTATTGACAGCATAAAAATTAATATATTTGAATAATAGCCAAAACCAATTTAGATGTTTGGAAACATCAAAAATAATTAGTTGTATGTCCCTTAAAATAAAAATACTAAAGGTAAGAACATGTAGTTAATCTGGCTTATTGCTTAGTTACACATCAGGTTTAATAACTTGTAACTATGACCATACAAGTGTAGAGGAGAACAACTACAATCAAAGCCCTATGAACATGCATGTAGTCATTGTAACATACAGGTCAAATTACATTTATGCAGTATGTTTGTAGTATTGCTATAGTACAGAAAAACTAATTGGTATGTACCTTATATACATAACATGTGGCTGATTTTTTCATATTATTGTTATTATGATAAAGGTTTAGTGACTTTTATGTAATATTTTGACAGTATTAGATATTCCCTCATAAATATAAATTTTCAACCAATTCATCAGTCTTACAGTATGGATATTATTTGATACATGTTAAAGCCACAAATTACCTCTTCTACATTTTTACTCAAATGTTGTTTATAATTAATGTGAAATTTCACCAAAGGCTTCTTACAATTTTACAATTACACATCAACTGTTCAACCACTAACATTATTATTTCTAATCCTAAATATCAGAATAAAAAACAAAAAACAGTATATTCATATACAATAAATATGTAATATACCTTGTACATATAATATAATGATATAATGTACATACATCAGTTAAAGATGACGAAGAAATATTCTCAGCCATCAGAATTTTTTGTGTCACTTTAGTAAAACTCAGATTACTCTTGTTTTAAATGTAAATTATAGATAAACAGTATAAAATGATATACTAACAAAGTCAGAAGATATTAGTTTGATGAGAGCTTCCTTGGGCAAGTTTAGAAATGCATTTGTCTTGATGCAGTCAGCAGCATTGTCACCAATGAATGAAATGCAACGCTCCATAAATGAGGAAGCGCTTTTACCACCTGTAAAAAGTAGCATAAACAAAATACCCATGAAATCCAAATTGTTCACCAGAAAAGAACTTTTCATATGAATAAAAACATATTGATGACCCCTACATATAAATCTATTTGCATTAATACTTTTTAACATTTTTATGACTTTGTATTACACCACTAATCAACCTAATTTTTAAAACATAATGCTTAATAGAACAGCTTTGTGGTAAAAGTAGTACAGTACTAATTTAAGTTTGAAACACTGTCTTATAGAGTTAGGACATTTTATTTGACTTTGGCATCTATATAATTATAAAGATTTGTCAACCTATGGTTGTCATTTTTGGACACTATTTAAATGAATTGATTTGGTAAAGAGGTTTTTGTTTGTTGAATATATATAAAGCAATTAGTGTAAATTTTTTTGAATGGCAAAGTAAGATTGCTATTTTGAGGTTATAAAATAAAAGCCAATTTGAGATGATAAATTTAATGAAAAATTAGACTTATTTGTGATTAACACCTTCACATTTCACAAATTATTACGCCACACTTAATAGATAGGAATGTTCAACGTTTTTAAACTAATTTCACACCGTTGTCGCATTTGGGTTAACATTTTGTATGAGAGTTATGTTGTCGCCTTTCATCATAATGCGTCCTATTTGTTTGCGATTTTTCGTCTTCATATGTACTTCTTCGGCTTCATCTAATACTATGTTCATATATTCGTCGAAACCGACAATGTGACCCTCAATCCTCAAGTTCACGTTTTCGTACAGCCAAATTTGTACCCGGCTCCTATTCTGCAGATATCTAAATATAAGGTTGATGGGTTGTACCATCACCTTTTGTACTTTAGGCGGCCCTTTATATGCCATTTTGTATTTGTTATATTCTGCAAACTTATAATTCACTAAAACTAAACCGGCGTCGGTTTTGCTTGTGTCAAAGACAATAGAGTAGAAAAAAGATGTTTGTCATAAAGGTAATACAAACAACATGGCGTCAAGTTTGTAAGCATAGATTATAAACGTAGACAACGAAACAAATAAATATATTTATGAAAATGTTCGTCAAAAAGAAGTAAATTAACGTTGGTGCATTATATGAAAATAATTAAGCAATTCATGTTAATAAACTTTTCATACGTATTTCTCATATTTGTAATCAAGTCACCAAAAATATTTCAATTTTACAATTTTGCGCACTTCATTCCGTTAACTACTACTACTATTAACTTCATTTTAAAGTCTTTCAACATACTAGCGCTGTTTTTGTGGATTTTTGTACTATAATTTACAGCTGCACTTGAACTTTTGAACTTCTTCCATTCAATATAACGCTTAATTATATATAAAAATCGCGCCTAATCCCTCTCCAGTCGTGTCGGATTCCCGTCACATCGGGCTATGAGAGTGAAGGAATAGAGAGTGCACTTGTGTACTATGCCCGCCAATCCGCTGTGGAGCAGCGTGGTGGGTCTATGCTCTAAAAACCTTCTCTCATGCGAGTGAGGAGGCCTGTGCCCAGCAGTGGGACGTTAATGGGCTGCTACTTACCTTATATATAAAAAAAATAAGATTTATATAACACCAAGACAAAACGTATGAAACCGGCATTTAATTTAAAATTTATTATTTTTAATTTAAGTTTTGTCTTTCAGTATTGATGTTATTTGTGTTACATTCTTTTTATTTGTAAATTTGAAGTTGTAAACTGGGCTAACTACCTATTTATAAAGATGAATAAATAAAAAAATTAACACATATTAAACAATCTTTGAAAAAATTCTTGGTAATAATTTTTAAAAATTAAAATAGTTTTGTAATGCTTATATCTATTTAAGAATTTCTTCAAATTGATTTAACCTTTGTAGGGATTAGTCCTGACAAAGTACATCACTTGATTTTTTGTTAATAGCCAAACAAAACCGAAATTTGATTACATTTGATTGTTGATAGATAAAAGATCAAATTATAGATTTAATAATAATTTTCATTTCAGTATTTAAACATATATTGAATAAAAAATGGAAAAGCAAAAGAGTGCGATGGCCGGGAATCGAACCCGGATCAACTGCTTGGAAGGCAACTATGCTGACCATTACACCACCATCGCAGCTATGTACTGGTACAAATTTTAGCTATAGTTTCAAATAACGTTTTATACCTGGTCTATCTTGTATTTCCATAGCAGCTGCAAGTAATGTACATGCACTTTCCACACTTAAAGTGGAAGTCACGTGATCTTCGCATGCTGCGCGAAGATCTTCGACACCTAAGTCAGCGGCTAAGGTCATCATTTCAAAGACTCCCGAATCATGTAGTAATAACTGAGAAATTTTTATAAAATTAATATAGAAGTAATCATAAGTCTATATGAATTATTGCAAGTTAACTTAAATGATATATGTAATGGAAACAGCGCCAGCTAGTTAATATCAAAGGGTTTGCTCTCTTTGAATTAGAAACGATAAGCAGTTAATGTGACTTGAAACTTCACGTATACTGGGTTTCTAGAACTTAGGTGAAAATTTTTATCTTTATTCAGATTCATAATAAAACAATTTTTATCACTTTCTCTGTTTTAACTATTTGAAAATAGATGGCGGTGAAAAAAATGTTTATATAATTATCCGCTTTGTTTAATAATGAATTGTAATGATTAGAATATACATAACAAAAGTAAAATTACCTTTCCCGTGTAAACGTATTGTATGAAAAGTCGAAAGGTCTCCGGTTGCACGTGTGGCATGCGTATTGGTGTTGGGTGACTGCCAGCAGATGGCGTTATTGTACATCCAGGAATACGGCAGATTTCACCGCGTTTTGTATTTTGAAAACTTTTGCATCTGTAATTAAATACAACATTAATTGTTTTAATATTGTAATAGATGATTTACAATGAGACGTTTACTATAGTATTCGTCAATACTTTCGTGCAGCTTTCAAATTTTAATGCATTTAAGTCATAGAGATTTTAAAATACTCAATAATAATTATTTGTTAATGTATTAATTATAAAGAAGAAGAAGAGATTTTTATAACATGTATGTATTAATGTATTAAGCGAACAGAATAAAATTATCTAAAGAATTAAATCTTATATATAAAAATGAATTGCTGTTCGTTAGTCTCTTTAAAACTTGAGAACGGCTGGACTGATTTGGCTAATTTTGATTATGAATTCTTGGCGGAAGTCTCGGGCAGGTTTAAAAGGTGAGTAAATATGAGAAAAAATGAAGTTTCGCCTTCCTTTAGAAACCATTCCTATATTTGAAAACTTTGACGTTAATCCCGTCGTTCGGAAATAAAATTTTGTTTCTGACATTTGACAACCAAGATTTTCTGATCGCATTTATAATATTTTACAGACTTTGGCGGGAATATAGGCGTGAAGGTCGCGTTTTATTTATTGCTTCTGAGGCGGTACGAAGTTTGCTAGTAAAATATATGACTAGGACATACAATACATACACACAAACAAATTAGTCTTAACTCTAACAGTGCCATGATTCATAAAATATTGACAAATCTACCACAGGTTGTTAAATTCGATTCCGCTGAGAAGAAACCGACAAGAAACTCAGAAGAAGAAGAAATATCTTTATTTATAAATTATGCCACACATCACAATATATTTAAGTACATATTATAATACCCTGCGATGTGTGGCATAACCTAGAAAATGGACCCAGCTCAGCATTTATGCTACACAGTCTGAAGACCATGGAGCGCTGATTTTCAGCTGGATCCCTTGTCCAGGTGCCATCACGAACGCAGCCCGATATAACTTAATCTATCCTTATATACTATCTAAAGCTACAGGACCTGATAAAAAATGTTGCAAAATTAATAATAATATATACTAATTAAATATAATAATAATTAAACTAAAGACAATATTATATATACTGCCACATACATAAACATAGATATATTTGATATATACACATTAACACTAGAATATATGGCTTATAGAAAAGAAAGCTCCGACACGTGATGTTGGAATTCTTTTTGTTTTTCAAGAAGAAATCGTTTCAATAGTCTTTTGAAGGTAATTTTTGATTTCGTTTGTTTAATTGGAGGGGGGATATTATTCCAACATTTAGTGGCGGAGTAAGTGAATGAACCTCTGAAGGCGGCAGTGCGGTGAAATGGTATTCGAAATTGACTACGGCAACTTCGACGTTCCATCTCACCGTCACCTGCCCAGTTTAATTTATTGAGAAGGTATAATGGTTTTCCCTGCTTTAAAATCCCAAAGAGCAACCCAGCAAGATGTAATTTTCTTCTCGACCTCATTTTTAATAAATGATAACGGTTCAAAAAAGGAGTAACGTGCGTTCTCGGAGGGATATTAAAACAAAATCGTGCACATGCATTTTGTACACGTTGAATTAGACGTTTGGTTCTGCACAGAAGTCGAGGACCGTAGACGGCATCCGCATAATTGATTTTGGAAAGGACTAATGCTTCTACAAGCTGAATGCGTATTTCTTGCGAGAGGTAATTACGAATTTTATAAATTATTTTCAGCCTGTAGAAACAATTTCGGACAACCTCCGCTACATGATCCTCGAACTTAAGACCGGAATCCATTAACAAACCCAAATTACGTATTTGAAATACTCGTTCCAATTTGGCGCCTCTAATCGATAGGTTTACCAACTCAAAATTAACTTTAGTGAGAAGTTTAATAGTGCCAAACAATATGTATTTTGACTTGGTGGGGTTAAGCACTAGTGAATTCCGATCAGACCAGTCTGCGGTTACCCTTTTAAATATAGTCTTTTAGGTTACATGTGTTTAGCTTTTATGTGCTACTGGAATCAAGTCGTGGTTATAAGACGTTTTTGACGTATTGCTTAAAATTATGTAGAGATGAACTCAAAAGTGACTCCAGTATCTGATTAAATATGCGTATGCTCAACAAATGATTTCAGAAACTTTTTCACCCTAAGACATGGCATTGTAAGTTTATTTTTATTTCTTGTGCTAAAATTGTGTATTTCGCTCTTTTTGCTCCTTTATGAATGCATATCCATACGATATTGTAATTAAAAAATGTTAGTTCATCAAATTAATTATTGTCATAACGGGCATTGTATTTGCTCATACAGAGGAAAATATTCTTTTGCAAGTGCGGACAGCTTTCTTAATAGAGGGAGGGCGAAGAGGGTGTTTAGAGAAAACAAGAACGACAAGACTAATGGGTCGAGGCATAGGTTTAGGCAATCAATTAACCTATCCGGCCACGGCTCTGCGTCATCGGCGGTATCATTAATCACGGACAGCTTTTATCCCGTGATATAATTAATTTTGTCAAGCTTCCTGATACTCGAGAGAACATCTAGTTTGTAAGCCTGACGCACTTTTTTCGATTAAGATTATGTACAATTATTACGCCATAAAATCCGTAATAACCTAGTGTTGAGACGCATGGATTCACGTTTGTAGTAACGCGGGTACAAATCCTGAGCAGGCACCGTTAAGCTTCGCTTTATAAAAATGAAACTCACTTGCTCGATTGTTCTTTAAAACCCGTCAAGGGAAACATTGTGAGGAAACCTGTATATCCTGAGAGTAATTCTGGGATATGTGTGGCCTGCCTAGTGGAACAGTAGGTGGGCTTATCCTCTGAAGTCTCCTATGTTTGACGAGGTTTGTTTCAAGAAGTGGAACGTTCGTAGAGTGCTACTAGTCTTTATTTTTTTTCGCTGGGAAGCTTTACGCACAAAGCCAGTTTCATGGGTCAGGAGTGTGGGACTCGGCGAGGGCGGATCCCTCGCAATATATATTAAAACTGAGTGGAATCCTCTTCCTCCATGGGTGAGGCACCAGTGGTTAATTTTCACATTTGTCCCTGGTGTTCCAGAAGAGCTCGATTGAGGATTCACGGAGGATTTGAAGAAACATGCGCTGCCACGTACACGTCTCCTCTGTCGGTGGGAGGGAGCATTTAGTGCAATCTCACTCTCTCGTTCGTGGGCCTTCTTCAGTAAGATGACCGTCAATCAGAAGAAGGTCACTCCCGCCCAGTATCTGTCACTAGAAACCATCGCGCCTACAACGATCTCTAGCCAGATATCCGCAACGACCAACGCCACTAAGAGGTGACGCCGAGTTCCCCAGGTTGAATATAATAAAAATGTGGAACTTCTTATACTTTTTATTTATATTAGTGGGTATTGTATGGGGATTCTGTCATGACAGTTTGGATACAAACTGTAACGATGTTAGCTTCCGTTAGTGGAGTACAATCTCTTTGAACATGTCATTGCAACCGACGCGACGCGGAAAGTTTTAATGGTGTTGCCATTTGCCATATCCATTTTACCGTTGATTACACAGAGAGAATATATAATTTTCATAATATAATAGATAATGCTCTGCGATGTGATCCACAAAGTTATCGATCCTATGGGAATATACGTATATATTTTTTTATATTGCTGACAGGTTAGCGTTTGACTGTGATTACAGCGGATGGTCAGTGATGATACAGATGGAAGTGCGCGAATCTGGTAAAAGGCAATTTACCTGTTATGGTTTCTACAGCAGCGTACTGGAACACAAATCTCTTGCTTGATGGTACGTCTTTACTGGTAGGTTGGCAACTAGCCTTGCCCGAAGCCTCTTATTAGTCCAGAGATAGAAAAAATTTGAAAATTCAAATACTAAATTCGCCCTGCCAGGAATCGAGACCGAGACCTTTGCTGTTAAAGCTTGAACCACTGGAAGTCTTGTTATAGTTTGAATGTCGCGAAAGGAGTACATTCTCCAAATTTTTCATAAATTAGTTTTAGAGGAGAAACCATGAACTGTCAGAGATTGGAATTTAGCTTAGCTTAGATTAGCAAGAATTGACACTGTCAGTTTTGATTTAGTTTTATTTCAAAATTTCTCTGACAGCAGTAAATATCAAGTGCGTTATTAACATGGAACGTCAACCAAATGGAAGCGTGGTGAATTTGTAAGCGAATTTGAATTTTTGAAGTCAATCAAAAAATATTCATAAATTAAGTATCATATATTTATATATGAGATTTATTTGTTTGTTACGCTCCCTAACTGGATTAAGATGAATTTCATTTTAGAGATAGATAGAACCCTGGATACCGCTATAGGCTCCTTTTTGCGTTATAAATTTCTAAGGATACTTCAAAATTCACATTCACTTTTTAAGGAGTTACATTACTTTTGAACTTATTTCAAAAGATTTTAATTCGAGCGAAGTCACGAATAAATGAAAGCACCAACTTAATGCTATGATTAATGACTCCGAGGCATTTTAAAGGAAACTTATTATGTAATAAAGTTATAGTGAAGTGAGGCCGTTGTTAAACATTCGTCTTCCAACACCCACATCCATATAAGATTACAAAGTGCTCATTGCTCTGGCAACCGCAACATCCCTCTCAGCGTAAACATGGTACTTCCCTGGCTCAAAATGATTAATTTGAAAACTTTTCACCTCGCGCTTCTGCTTTAGCAAAGTGTATATTCAATTATATGGTTACCGTTTTAAAAAGTTCCCATAAGCTTAATGTTTGTTAAAGTTTCGAATACTGACAAGTATTTAGCACTTTATCTGGTATATTTTTAAAATCATTGCGGTTACGTGGACGCATATAAAGATAGGTTATAGTAACGCTCAAAGTAATAAACCTGTAATATTAATTGTTTTATTATTATTTTCATATAACTAAGGCATAATCGTAATCGTGAAAGAAGCTGTAAGAAAGAAAAAAGAAGAATACAGTGATATGTATGATAGGAGACTTTCTGATGATTTTCAGTCAAACAAAAAGTTTTTCTGGAAATCAATACAATTTGCCCGAGGGAGATCTACTTCCTCGGAGCTTTGTAAAATCAGAAGTTTAGATGGAAGTTTAATAAAAGGAGAAGAATGGATATTGAAGAGATGGAAGGATCATTTTGAAAGTTTGTTTGAAAGAAATGAAGCAGAGGTAAATATGGCCTCTGCGGATAGCAATGAATGTAAGACAAGTGATAGCGAGATTAGTATGGATGACATCATGAAAGCGATAAAAGGTATGAAATCAGGTAAGGCTGCTGGGTATGACAGAGTGTCAGTCGAGATGCTGAAGGCTGGCCGCGGGATTGTGGTAGCTCAGCTGTACTGCCTTTTCAATATATGCTGGGAGAAAGGTCAAGTCCCAAGAGATTGGAGCAAGGCCGTAATTGTCCCTCTATATAAAGGAAAAGGGTCACAGCAGGAGTGCAAAAATTACCGCGGTATCAGCCTTCTTAGTGTCGTCGGCAAATTGTATGCAAAGATATTAATTGAAAGGGTGATTAATGAAACTGATGGGAAAATATGGGACGTGCAAGCGGGATTTAGAAGAGGAATGGGATGTACGGATCAGGTCTTTTCTTTACGGTGCATAACTGAAAAATGTTTGGCTAAACACCAAAAAGTTTATTGCGCGTTCGTAGATTTAGAAAAGGCCTATGATCGAGTGGTGAGGAATGAGCTGTGGTCAACGTTATCTACGTATGGGGTGAGCGGTTGTCTGATCCAAGCATTGAAGTCTCTCTATGAGGGTTCTAGTGCCTGTGTCAGAATAAACGGAGCGTACACGGAGTGGTTTCCTGTCGAAAGAGGTGTTCGACAGGGATGTGTTGCGTCACCATGGCTGTTCAACCTTTTCATGGATAAATGTTTGACAGATTTAAAAGAATGTATGTATGGGTTAAGAATGAATGAATTACTCATCAAATGTTTACTCTACGCTGATGATCAAGTAATACTTGCGTCATCCGCTAACGAGCTTCAGGAGATGCTAAATATTATGAATGAAGCTTTGAAAGGGAAAGGAATGAAAGTGAATGTAAACAAAACGAAAGTTATGCTTTTTGAACGAGATGAATCTATGATGAATGGCAATATTTTGATAGATGGGGAACAAGTGGAAGAGGTGAAAGAATTTGTATACTTGGGATCTAAATTTACAAAAGATGGAACATGTGAAAGTGATATCGAAAGGAGAGTGAATGCAGGGAATATGGTAAATGGTGCTCTGCATGCTTTTATGAATAGCCAGATGGTGTCTCAAAGGGCTAGACTGGCAGTGCATGCTGGAGTGTTGGTGCCAACACTTATGTATGGTAGTGAAAGTTGGGTATGGCAGAAGAATCACAAAAGTAAAATAAATGCGGTAGAGATGAGAGCGTTGAGAAGCATGAGTGGATTAAAACTGAGTGACAGAGTGAGAAATAGTGTGATAAGAGAACGTTGTGGTATAAAAGAAGACGTAGTGACTAAAATTGAGAAAGGTATGCTTAGATGGTTTGGGCATGTAGAGAGAATGAATGAAAGGAGACTGACAAAAAGGATTTATGAGTCAAGAGTGAATGCGAAAGTTGGAAGGGGAAGACCGAGGCGAACGTTCCTGGACCAAATCCAGGACATTTTAAATAACGGCCAGGTCAAGAGTACTCTAAACCGACGAACTTGTATGAAAGGTTTAATGAGAATGAAAGAAGCGAAGGAGATATGCAAGGATCGTGGCAAGTGGAAGGATGTTGTCTCTGCCTACCCCTATGGGAATGAGGCGTGATGTTATGTATGTATGTATGTAACTAAGGCACCAACTTTAATTTACTCTCTTACCATAAACATTTTCTTAAATATAGCCACTTATTTGTATAGATGTCTACGTTTATAATCTATGCTTATAGACTAGACGCCATGTTGTTTATGTACGTTTGTATTATCTATATGACAGACGTCTTTTTCAACTCTATTATCTTTGACACAAGCTAAAACCGACGCCGGTTTTATTTTAGTGAATTAGAATATAACAAATACAATATGGCATACAAATGGCTATCCAACATACTTTGTGTATAAACTTTAAATATGATTCACTAATGGGGTGCTGTTTGGGAACACCTAGGGTGGGTGTTCCCAAAAAGCTTCCGTCCCTGTAATTAAACATACAATTATCCCATATTGTTATTATATTACAGATAACGTTACGTCCTTAATTAGGCCTAAATCAGGATGATTCAGTCTTTGAATACGTTAAAATGATCTCTTTGAACTCTGCCAAGTCTTGTTAACATCGGCCCAGTATTTTCGAAGATTACTCATCCAGATAGACAGATAGTCGGTATAATTTCATTTATACGAATATCTATTTGTCTTAATAACTTCTAATAATGCTATTGTTAAAGTGAATTATTAGTTTCAACAGAAGTTTAAGAAAAGATAAGGGAAGTGTTTGCCTTTCGTTTGCCGCTATTTTTCTGTATAACTTATAATACGTTTTTTTTTTTAAGAAATAGTCATTTCAACATTTAAGAACGTATTTATTTAAGCCACTAACATTCGGTCAGATTTTAGTTATCGATGTTAGTTTTGCACTCGAAATCGTCGGGAAAAGTCCAGACGTAGCGTAGTGCTTATTACTGTGGACCTCATGTTGTGTTTTGCGTGTTGCTGACATCTAATTAGCTGAGTCTAGCTTATTATATTAATACGCAACTTAAACCTTTACATAAGTTACGGAACCTTACGTTTTTTCTATATAAAGGCTTATGGAAAAAAGTGTTAATATTAAATGTTTATATAAACTACTAAATGAAATAAACAAAGGAGATATGCAAGGATCGTGGCAAGTGGAAGGACGTGGTCTCTGCCTACCCCTATGGGAATAAGGCGTGATGCTATGTATACTCCGGAGCCTTACGTTTTTCTTATAACAACAAAGAAAATTAAATAAAAGTAGGTGAGATTGGATAGTCAAGCAATTTTTGGTAAACATAGCAATATTTTTATTATATATTAGCCGTACCCAGCAGTGACATTCAAATAGTTCCTGATTCTGTGCAAATATGGAAAAACATTTTCTTATTATAACTCTACCTCGCGACAGGCATATACTTGCCGTATTCAAGACAATCAATTAAATAGTTTTGGAGATATCGTAATGAGTTAGATAGTAATTGTTTCGCAATACAAGTAGGAACAAATCCAGCGAAATGAAAATAAAATGTGGTGTGGTTGTGTTATGAATACGGTCGTTTGTTGTACGTGAATAAGTCTCGTAACGGGTAATAGTTTCTATATAAAATAGCGATGTGTCACAGTCCTTAATAAGCGTAATAAAATTAATTGATCCCTTAGTTATCCAATGTCGTAATTGAATTTTGGATGCAGGTGATAGATTTGTAGCTGCAACACCAAACTGTTACCCCGATTTCTTTATCATTCGTTTTTTTTAAACTGCTGTGTTTTAGGGACGCATTCGCGTTAAAATAATTTATATTGTTAAAACCATTAAGAGGGTTACATTAGAAAATTTACTATAGTGGTTCAATCTTCTGATATTCCATGTAACTGTCTTATTTTTTCTTTCATAAGTATCTTCTCCTGACTATAACAAAAACACCAAAAGACATCATCATCGAGTGCCTTGTGCAAAATGAAGTTTGGTCAGTCTGTGGAAAAGTCCTTTCTCTTAAGCAAACCTCTTTATTTGTGCTTAGTTATTACCGGTCCACTTCCGTATATCATCCATCCATTGCCGCTTCGGTCTGCCACCTGATCTTTTTCCGGACATCCTGCCCTCTAGGATAAACCTTGAGTACTCAAATAGGGACCCTTTTAAAGAGTAGAAGAAAGCAACCTTTCTCCATACGATTGTCGTTATGAGCATAGGGTTAATTTAAACTCGTTTGAGTACCTCAGTATTTAAGAAATATTAAAAATTTTCCTGAAGGCCCAAATCTCAGATTTTTGGACACTCATTTTTATAAAATAACTGACCTGGCGAACTTTGTATCTTTTAAAACAGTCAATTCGATAAACGTTAATTTGTTTGAAGCCTTTTCTGTTTGTGTGTATGATGACATGTGAATAAAATAGTAGAATGTCCTATTTTTATAACTTAAAAAGTATTTTTTTTATTTATTAGGAAGCCAATGTTATATACAATGTAAATATATACTAAAGTTATACATTGTATATCCCACTTATAGGCTAACTTGGCATGCAATACAAATATGTTACGTCTTCAATTAAACTAAAGTGTTATTAAATCTAAAAACTTACGTATATTGTTAAAAAAGAATACTAAAAAAGGGGTACAAAAGAAAGAAAAAAAAGTCTAGTCATCAAAAATGTTTTTAGTTTATGTTTGAACGATGTGGAGGAGTCGCCAAAGATATCTATTTTTGCTTTTTTAAATATTTCGTTATAGTTACATGTATATAGTTATACAATATATATATATAACATTATATGTATAGTTTACATGTATTAGGAAATATGGTTTGATTATTGTCGGCACTTTTATTAACTTTTAAAAGGTAGAAAAGTAGTTATAGTAGCATAACTATAGTAGTTGGACAACATTTTTTTGTTCTATCTTTAATAGTTTCACACTTTGGGTAACATTAATGCATTTTACTTAAGGATCCCTATTTATTTTGAGTAAGTAATATAGCTTATGTCGCTCAATGAACGTACAGCATTCTAATAGCGAAAAATTGTTTGAAATCGGTCCAGTAGTTTTTGTGTGAAAACATTACAAATATACATACAAAAATACAAATGTTTCCTCTTTATGATATTAGTTTAGAAAGATATTTATGGCATTAAAGTATCTAAATATCGGTAATAAAGTATTCTGAGGACAGTTGATTAATGCCGCCCCGTCAGATGGCGCCGCAGACGCTGAGGGCGATTAATAGCGATAATGCAGATTGTGCGCCGCGACACTTCTGGACGGGTGTCACTCACGTCATCAATCATGGCTGCCGCACACCGCACGTCCGCCGCCGATACAAATTAGGTTTAGACTTCACGAATGATCAATGACTTTCTCTTGACTTTAAAATATTAACAGAAATTTAGTGATGTTATTTAAAAACTAGCTTAAAGTCCGTTGAATAGTTTAAACGATCTAAAGGAACAGACAACGGACGCTATTTCATATTATTCCATTTAAGGATTCGCAGTTACACTGCGACAGTATTTTAGTTTTGTATTTTTATATTTGTCCCAGTAACAACAACTAGACATCATTAATTTAATTACGAAAATCAGTTGTTATAATCAGATAAAAAATTTAATGATTTTTAATTAATCTAAAAGTAATTGAATGTAACGGAAACGTCAAGTAGTTATCTAGAGTGAAGTCAATACAACGTGGCGATATTTTGTTGACGTTTGTGGGGGGGGGGTTAAGAATGGAAGTGTTACCGGCATTCAGTTAAGGAACGCGAGAGCGAACGGTCGTCGCCACGTTGTGTTGAACTCACTGAGTTTCCATTTTTAGATCGTTTCAATCTTCGATTAATATTGTAATTAGAACGAGCAATCAAATACACACAAAGCTATTCTACGTTAGTTGCCTGTTATTTCTGATCCAACAAGAGGAGCGACCAACCTGATAGCGGGGCGCCCCCTCGAACCTCGTTATATTTATACTGGCTGGCCCAGCAAACGTTGTTTTGCCATATAATTACTATTATCGCTATTAAAAAATAGGGGTTGGTGATAGAAAGGTGACAATTTAGGGTTGTATGTATTTTTGTATGCTGTATCACAAAAAAATAAAAACAAAAATTTCGTCCAAAACAACAACCCTTATCACTTAGGGTAGGTATAAAAAATAGATAGTAGCCGATTCTTAGATCTACTGAATACGCATATAAAATTTGATACAAATCGGTAATGCCGTTTCGGAGGATTACGGTAACTAACATTGTTACTGGGAAATTTTATATATTAGATAAAATTGATAAAAGGTATGACATCAGGGAAGGCTGCTGGCTATGCCAGAGTGTCAGTCGAGATGCTGAAGGCTGGCCGCGGTATAGTGGCAGATCAACTGAACTTTTCAGTGGGAGAAAGATTAAGTCTGAAACGATTGGAGCAAGGCCGTAATTGTCCCTTTCTATAAAGGAAAAGGGTCACAGCAGGAGTGCAAAAATTACCGCGGTATCAGCCTTCCTAGTGTCGTCGACAAATTGAATGCAAAATGAGAATTAATTAAAGTAGACTGACTAAAAGGATTTGAGTCAAGAGCGAATGGGAAAGTTGGAAGGGAAAGACTAAGGCGAACATTCCCAGACCAAATCCAGGACACTTTAAATAAGAGACAGGTCTAGAGTACTCTAAACCGACGAACTTGTATGAAAGGTTTAATGAGAATGAAAGAAGCGAAGAATATATGTAAGGATCGCGGCAAGTGGAAGTTAGTCTCTGTCTACCCCTATGGGAATGAGGCGTAATGCTATGTATGTATCTTTATTTTTATAGTTTACTACTAAGTTACAGTGAAGTCTGAAGGAAAGTTTAAGCATCCGTACTCTTTAAAGCAACAATTTAATGTAAATAATAATACAGCCAATTGTGACTTAGTGCATACTTTTTGTAAATTGTATATAATAAACAATAATTAATTGTCTATCTTTTTTCAAACTTCTTGATTTAAATGCAGCATTTAAAATATTATTTTATTAATAACATTTTTGTACAGCCACATTGACACCTCATTTTTATTGACAAACTTTCGAAGCAGAATCTAGCAACATTAAACTTACCGCAACTACGAACAACATGTCAGCTGCAAAAGCGGGAAGCCACATCGTTTATATAATCACGTTTGGAACAATATAAAGTACCTAATTTGAAGTTTCACATGCGGTATTTTACAGCTTATATACTAGAACTGTTTAGCTTTTAATACCAACACAAAATATAATGGCTTCAGCTGTCTGTTCATAAAGATCTTTTTAACTATTCAACGGATTTTAATGCAGCTTTCAGAGACGGAGTGATTTAAAATGAAGGTTTATATGTATAATGCATACATTATAGTACAGAATAGCAGAAAAAAAATCACAGATTTTCAATGTGATTAAGTGTACGCAGACGCAGTTGCGCCTATCAGATATTTTTTTTATATTTTACAAGAATATTTCACGAAATTCTGAGCATTGTGTGACTTTTCTCGCTCGCGCGAACACACCAAAAAGTTTTGAAATATATACGAGTATAACATACTAGCAGACCCGACAGACTTCGTTTTGTCAAAATGATTTGAAATGTGGCAGATTTCAGTTATACGAATGATTTTCGAAATGTAATTCCAGCAGTACTAAATACCTTTAGCTCTTACATATTTGTGGCTATTAAATTGATTTTGAACTTCCTGCTGCGATAATAAAGTGCATATTGACAGTGAGTACTTGTAATTTATTATGTACTTTATTGAATAGCAATAAAGGTCAAATTGACTTTATTTAATTAAAATAGAAAACGTATGTATGGGAAACGGAAAAGGGCTGTTTTTAGGGTTCTCCCCTGCAATTATTGAAATTTTTTTCGTCGTAAATCCTTGGACTTCAAAAAACATTTAAAAAAGAGAATTGTTAAAATTGACCCAGGCGTTGTTGAGTTATGCGCTTACCAACACATTTTGCGATTCACTTTTATATTATAAATGACTATCCACATAAATAAGAAAAAAAAATGGTAAAGGGTTGATGGAATTCAAAAAAGAATAGCCTAAAACCTTCTACAATTAATTCCGCATCGAATGGTCATGGTCTTATGCCGATCGGTTTAGTAGTTTTAAAGTTTATCAATAACAAAGAAAATAATATATATATATATATATATATATATATATATATATATATATATATACAGCTAAACAGACGAAGTAAGTAGAATATAACATAAATTACTGAAATTTAGAGAGATCTTCAAAGTTTTGTGGTTATAGAAAATGGTGAAAAATGTTTAAATTAGCTAACTTTTGATCTTTTATACCTCACAATATTAATTATAAAAGTAGGATCTGTATATCATTATTTGTTCTGTAATATATAAGTTATAGCAGACTTAATAGATAAATTAATAGGAGTAGAGCGAATTTATGAAATTACATTTTCAAAATTGTCTGTTCCAGGCCTGGTATGGGGCTTCAGTCACGGCTAGTTACCACCAAAGACCAACTGAAACAAATCAAACAGATTTGTGTTCCGATGCGATGGTGTATAGAAACCGTAACAATTATATTGCCTTTTACCAGATTAGCGCGCTGCCATCTTAGACTATATCATCAGGTGTGATCACAGTCAAGCGTAAACCTGTCGGCAATAAAAAATTAAAAGTGCGTGCGTACAAAGTACAAAGTATAGTCAGAAGTGAAACTTCTTTGACAAACTAAATTTTAAGTCTTGTTTATATTTATACAAATATAAAACTTTAGATTTCCGAGACTTAGAGGAAGGGAAAAAAAGGAATATATGTTAGGAATTTAATTAATTTATTTTTATATTCAAAAATTTCAAAAGTATCAAAAATTAAGTAATTTATTGAAATCTAAAGAGAATTGATGAAGTATATTTATTTTATATTCTATGAAAAATAGTATATTAAATTATTAAATGACGAGTGGCAATATAAATGCCACATGTTCTATGTTTACCTTCGAAAAAATTAGCATAAAAAATGCTGCACATCTACGTGACGCTAATCACGCGTTTCATCCGTAAATATTTTACCCTAATGCCCCTAAAGAAGTTTCACTTCAAAATATATCATTTTTGCAATTAGATCACTTAAATACGATTTTTTAGCTTTTCTAACATTACATAATCGTATTAGATTAATTATTTCAATTTGATAAGATATTAAGGCGCAAATAATACAAGAATCAATCTAAATAAAATCTAAAATTTTCATCAATCTAAATAATCGACGTTCTCGCTGGCGCAGTGGTGCGAGTACTCGCCTTGCCAGCAGAGGCCCCGGGTTCGATCCCCGGTAGGACGAATTTAGGAAAATGTATTTTCTAATTTGCCTGGTCTGGTAGGACGCTTCGGCCGTGGCTACCAGCAAAGACGTACCGCCCAAATAAAGAGATTTCTGTTCCGGTACGATGCTGTGTAGAAACCGTAAGGGGTATATCGCCTCTTACCAGATTAGGGTGCTTCCATCTTAGACTGTATCATCACTTACCATCACGTGAGAGCTAAGTCAAGCGCTAAACTGTCAGCCATAAAAAAGTTATGATGAAAGGATATAAAACATATGCTGTATTCTAGCAAGTCATGGTTTTTATGAGCTTTAAATACATTTTCGGGAGCAGCTGGTGCAAGTCGAAAGCTCGACATGCAAATTGCTCTTCGTCAGTCTTATCAAGAAATACTTATGCAAATTAACTGAAACAGATTTCGAAGCGCCGTTTTTGTTTCGTCTGTTTTATTACTTTTTCAGATAGCAACTATGATTTATGTACAAAATATTATTGTCAGACTGCCTCATTAGTCTAGTGTCGGATTGCCGTCACGTCGGAGTATGAGAGTGAAAAATAGAGAGTGCACTTGTGTACTAGGCCTGCTAATCCGCAGTGGAGCATCGTGGTGGGTCTATGCTCTAAAAACCCTCTCTCATATGCGTGAGGAGGCCTGTGCCCAGCTGTGGGACGTTAATGGGCTGCTACTTACTTTTTTTTCATATTACTGTCATATAAGAAAGCGCTTTCTTATATTTTGAAAAAACTGTTATGAAGATGTTCTTGGAAATATTTATATTATTGAAGTGAAACTTCTTTGATCGTAAGTGGGTAATATTTTTACGGATGAAGCGTCACGAAAATGTGCAGCGTTTTTTTTGGAAGCTACGTAGTTTTAATATTCACAAATAACATGTGGCATTTTAATTTGCCACTCGTCATTTAATAATTTTATAAAATATAAATATTTCATAAATTCTCTTTTTCCGAATTCTAAATTTCAAAATTAAATTTAATTCACAATTTCTAATATTGACAAAAAACAAGTGGCATTTTTATTTACTAGTCATTACAGATTAGTCATTAGAGATTTCAATAAATTAATACATT
The DNA here is from genome assembly GCA_015832385.1 of Elymnias hypermnestra. NCBI lineage: Eukaryota > Metazoa > Arthropoda > Insecta > Lepidoptera > Nymphalidae > Elymnias > Elymnias hypermnestra. Next base: position 2,363,524 of record JACTOM010000891.1, read on the forward strand.
AAATTTCCTACCTAACCTAAGTCTCGGAAATCTAAAGTTTTAGATTTGTATAAATATAAACAAGACTTAAAAATTTGTTTGCGAAAGAAGATTCATTTCTGCCATGTGTACTTTGTACGCAGTCACTTTTTATTTTAATATATTAGGTGTACTATAGTTTCAATTTGCTTTCGTTATGTTGTAAGCTCCTTGAGCAAGAGTTTCTTTATTTATATAAACTTGTTTATATAAAAGCAAAACGAAAAATAAAAGCGGAAGAAACCGTCAAAGAATGCAGCAGTTACTCTTTTAAATATTGTTTTGTTGGTTATCGCTTAAATAATCATCGACATTATAATATGCCTTTTGTAAAGGGATTTTTAGGACATATTTCTTTAAATTATGTACGTAAAAATTCCAAAATGCCCGACAAATTATTTCTGAATCTTCCTGAATGTATATTTGCTGATCATGGGCACAAGTGGAATAAATATTCTTGTGCCAATATATTCTAGCGTAAATACAGTATGCAAATATATTTCAGCTTTCAGATGTCCAATTTTATTATATTAGACAATCAAAAACGTTCGTGCGATTTTTATTTATGTTTTACATATACATATATCGCAAGCAAGATATAGTAGCGGAGTAAATTTATGTGTTAGATAATTTCGTTTACTTTAAATAAAACTTGAAAATGCAATTGGTGCTTGTTTACTTTATGATTTAGTTGTGTTATTATATAATATATTCATGTGGTTATGTTTGTTGGTTTTGATTAACATGTATAAAGTGCAAGTACCCCTACTTTTTTTCACGTAAATTAAAAAATATACAAATAGAAATTACGTTTACCAAAAATTCTTTTACCTGCGTCTTCTACGTGCCACTGGCGAAGTAAATTGTGCCAGTCTGGCACAGGAAAAAGCCATGACTCCAAATAACAACAATTTACTTTATGATTTATTGAAATTTTTTACAGTGTTATTTAAAGTAAACATATATATTGATGCTTCTTAAAAATAGTTTTAAAATGTACGAAAAATTACCTCACTCCTTTATCTTGCTTGCGATATATACTTCATATAAGTAAACAATAAATGTTTACCGCACGAACATTTTCGGTGATCATCAAAAAATTCGGGCGTAGAATAAAATGTATTTAACGCAAGCAATGAAAGAGGGCTTCAAGGATTATTTATATGAAAAAACTCGAGTTATTATTGCATAAATCACGAAGGCGTACTGAGATTGTGTAAAAGAGTGAGTACAATAAACAATGTTGATACGATTTTACTGTATTTGTTCGGTCGGTCGGGCGCCTCAGCCGCAGCACGTTTTTGTTTGCAACTTTTCCCATTTATTCGAACAATTGTGAAACTTGCTTGTATTAACTGTCGCGTTATACCTGTTGTAAGCTTGACTTGTATTTAAATAATTTTCACACGTAAAACTACGTTGGTATTTAAGTATTAGTAATTTAATTTATGTTATCAAATTACTTTTTTGTTACGTTTGCATTTGTGTTCCCAGGTCATTTTTATTACCCTGGCCACATACAATAACAACGTCCACTAAAATTGAAAAGAGTATTTAACATTTTAAAGATATTTTTGTAATAACATTAAACGCATATAAAAATATAAGTATCATAACAACAACTACAAGTGGAAGTAACAACAACAGGGAAATAAGAGAAAAATGTCTAAGAATTTGTATTCTTGGGATCTAAATTTACAAAAGATGGAACACGTGAAAGTGATACTGAAAGGAGAGTGAATGCAAGAAATATGATAAATGGTGCTCTGCACGGCCAGGTGGTGTTTCAAAGGGACAGACTGGCTTTGCACGGAGAAGTGTTGGCATCAACACTAATGCATGGTAGTGAAAGTTGGGTATAGCAGAAGAAGTATAAAAGTAAAATACATGTGGTGGAGATGAGAGCGTTGAGAAGTATGAGTGGATTGAAACTGGGTGACAAAGTGAGAAATAGTGTGTTAAGATAGTGTAAAAGAAGATGTAGTAACTAAAATTGAGAAAGGTATGCTTAAATGGTTCGGGCACGTAGAGAGAATTAATGAAAGGAGACTGACAAACAGGATTTATGAGTCAAGAGCGAATGGAAAAGTTGGAAGGGGAAGACCAAGTCGAATGTTTCTGGACCAAATCCAGGACATTTTAAATAAGGACCAGGTTATGAGTACTTTACTAATCCGACGTACTTTTATGAAAGGTTTAATGAAAATGAAAGAAGCGAAGGAGATAGGAAGCGGAGGGACGTGGTCTGCCTATCCCTATGGGAATGAGGCGTAATACTACGAATATATATGTAATAACAAAGAATCATCAATCTTTTAAATTGTTTTAATCATATATGATGATTACAGCGTATTTCTCCCTTCTTCAAACATTTATTACTCAATGCCTTCTATAGAGATTGGGAATGAATCAACTATTCAAATAAAAATATAATAAATTGTAATTATATTATAATGAAACAAAAATATCCCGACTTTATTGTGTTCTTCTCAGAACATTATGGTTGTTTACTGGTGATGGGTTAATTCTAATTATTGATTTATATTATGATTACATCCAATTACAAATTGTCACATCAGTACCTACCAGTAATCTGTATTAAGAGGATTCGGTATTTCTTTAATATTATGTGGTTTTTATAAGTTATTGAATAGATGGATATCGCTAACTTTAATCTCACGTGATAGTAAGTTTCTACACAACATCGTATCGGAACGCAAATATTTTCTTGGTGGCAAGACCTTGGTAACCCGGTGAAACCAGCGTCATCACTCCAGACTAAGACAAAATACATTTCTTAGAGAAACCAAACCGTTTATAAATATTCCCTTTATAGATATTAATTTAAAATTTTCGTATTGCGCTACACAATTTTTACAACTTTATACTTAAAATTAACGTATAAATCCGGTAGGCGCCGTGTATATTGCGATACCATTAATCAACCCCCTCCCGTCGCCACCCTTGGAGTAATTAAGTCTGGAATTATCTCCTATAGTTAGCGGATTATGGACTACATTATGATGTTGCTAATTAGTTGATAATCAGGAAAGTCATCGTCTCTTTGAATCGGCTGCAAATTGCACACGCACCCGGGGTTCATTAAAACTGTATAGAGACAAAAATAGAGACAATATTTTCTTAGTATTTGACAATTGTAAAATAGGACACTCAATTGAGTTTGTTATAGGTTCTACTGGAGGCACGCTTGTAACTTTAGATTCTAAATCATATAATATCATCATGTGTAGAAAGTATAAGAAGTAAACTACCTCTTATGAGATTACCAATCACTTATTACAGGTGAGATTACGATCAGGGGCTATCACTGACAGCAACGATATCACGTAAAATTATAGACAATAATTTCACGTAATAATATCATAAGAAACCATTTTAAATAGAATTGAAAGTTGTGTTGCCGCTATCGCTCTTCTACTCAAACACATCGGCTGATGGAGTGGAAGAGAGATAGATGCGTCACAAGCCTGACGCTTCGACCGATTGCGCCTCTCTATCGCTTGTTTCACATTCTCGCCTGCACATTCTGCTTAAGCAGAACGTGACATTTTTTTGTTTAAAAAAAATTAAAAGTGCGAGTGTACAAAGTACACATGTTAGAAGTGAAACTTCACTGGCAAACTAATTTTTAGGTCTTGTTTATATTTTTACAAATCTAAAACTTTAGATTTCCGAGATTTAGACGGAGGGAAAAAGGAAGATATGTTAGGAATTTAATTGTCATTTAAATATTAAAAATGTCGAAAATTAATACAAATAATTTATTGAAATCTCTAATGACGAATTGAAAATAAAAATGCCATGTGGTTTTTGTCAGTATTACAAATTATTATATTTAATTTTGGTTTTGAATTTAAAATTTAGAAAACTAAATTTATGAAATATTTATATTTTATATTTTATGAGAAATATTACATGGCCAGTTGAAAATTAAAATGCCGCATGTTATTTGTGAATATTGAAATTCAAACGAATTAGCATTAAAAACGCTGCATTTCTTTGTGACGCTAATCACTCGTTTCATCCGTAAATTTTTACTCTCATGCGCCTAAAGAAGTTTCACCTCAAAATTATCACGGCATTAATAGAAGATCTATCTGTTAAGGTTGACTTATTATAATCTTATTTATTTTAATCGCGTTCCTTTTCTTTCCTTTCCTTGTTTGACGCAGGCGAAGTTACGTTGGTCACTTATTGTTAGTATATTACATAATCGATAAAAACCAACATACATTATCAATAGCATAACTTAAATAAATCACAAAACAAAATATCCTTTAATAAACACTATCAATATTTTCTAAAGCCCTCCCGTATATCAAACAGTATACAAAAGTTTTTGCGGCGACAGAGTTATTTTGCCAATATTCTTACAAATAAATAGAGCCCTGTCGAAGTTTAAGCATAACTTTGCGTTAGTTACTTAGTCGTATTGTGTAGATATAAGTTATGGTTAGTTGGATTTTTCGCCTTTCGTGAACACATGTTTCGGAACACTGCTCCGAGCCTACTTTCATGCAAATGGCGTTTTTTTATTAGTTTATTTTTGGCGATCTTCGATTCTTACTTATAAACATATTTTTTTATAGATATATACTTAATAGTCATTATTTAGTCACATTTAGTTACGTTATAATAAAGCATTAAATATAACTAGTGGTCGCCTCCAGGTCGAAATTCTACCATAACTAATTTAAATTATAATTTTAAATATTATTAAGGTTCTACTGTCAGAGACTATACTTCATCACAAATTTCTCAAAGTCCACACTTTCAATTGAAACAAATAATGATTTAAATAAAGAACATCGTAGTTTATTTTTTCAATTAAACTAATAAAATAATTAATTTATGATACAAAACTTCTCGGTAAACGATGCTTTTATCAAATAATAATAAAAACTCTTTCATCGTTGACACATAATATTAATCTATTCTCAAGTTGACCACAGAATAACAATAAACAAAATAGTGCGTGTGAATGTCAAATACATGATAGTGTGAGTAATGTTTAATATATGGTCATAAAGTATTTTTTATCTGTAGTTCTAATAAAATATTATCGTTCTGCACTTCTTCTGTATTTAAACTAGTAAGTGTTGGAAATTTCATCCTATTCCGTTTCGCGCAATGTTCGTAAAAATGTGTAAAATGTTTTTGCTTCATTTTTTATATACAGATAAGATGCAACAGTCACTAAAATAACAACAATGTATGGTATCTGATAGTTGACTGAATAGCAAAATTTACACGCCTAAATATTACACCAGTGCCATCTATGGTATGGGAACTTGTTTCTCCTCACGCGAATAGATAGAGCTACTAACTTGTATCAGAGTTCTATAGTAGCATTAATTTAAACATTGTTAAACAATAAGCTAGAAGATTTGTTACGTTTGATTCTTTCCTAATATTGGCAGTGTGAATGTAACACTGCCAATATTAGGAAAGAATCATTATGGATGTATGAGATTCAGACCGTATAATACTATAAAAGAAAATTAATTCAGTATTTTACGGAACAAATTTGTTTTATAAAACCTTTTCAGTAAGTTGTAATTATATTATAAGAGAAATAATATAACAATTGAATTGCTTAGAAAAATTTACATATAAGATCATATCCCGTATGGTCTAGTGGCTAGGATACCTGGCTTTCACCCAGGAGGCTCGGGTTCGATTCCCGGTACGGGAAACTTTTTGTTTTTACCTCGCAATTAATATTATTTTGTGTGCGAAGATTTTTTCTTCTGTTGTCCCAATGATGAACACGATATCAGAAGAATCTTGGTCTTCTGAAAGTCTTTGTAGATCACGTAATAGACCAGGTAAACCGGCACGTTCTACCGATGCGGCACTACAACAATTATTACTGACTCTATTAGCCATTATAACTAAGCACAATACAATAGTTAATAAAACTTGCACCAAATCAGTAGTTCTGTTTTAGATTTACGTATTTCATGATAACTTGTCACACAGTATTCCCCATTATCACTCTTTCACACAACAAAACATTGTTATTATCACTTTGAAATATGTAAACAGTTTGAAAAGGTTTCCTGTGTGAGTTTATTAACAATCAGTTAGTAAAATTATCACTTTTAAACGATATTTGAAAGAGGTTTTACTCATAAATCACTTCAAATTTGAGATACAACTAAAGATGTCAACATAACCTCAAATAAACTTACGAAACTTTAACACGCATCAGGTATTCCAGCTACGAACTGTGCTATGGATTTCTATGATGATAATATTTACTGTGTCGACGTATTGGGCCGTGTTTTAAGATTGAGAACGTTCGTAAAGGTTTAAAACTGGTTTAAGTTTCGCTCAGGTAACATACTTCTAAGAATATTTCTATCTCTGTCTTATAAGTAGCATAAAATTGTATAAAGTATTTTTGCTTCGCCATGCAAGTGCCTCCGTGGCGCAATCGGCTAGCGCGTTCGGCTGTTAACCGAAAGGTTGGTGGTTCGAGCCCACCCGGGGGCGTTAATTTTTCCTTTTCATTATATTACCGACTCTTGCCCGCGATTTCACCCGCGTAAATACCGATCTCATGGCAGTGGAAACTGGAAAGTCTGTTAAGTCGATCTACACATTTATTTTTGTTAACATAAAAATTTTATTTCACTTGGTTTTTAATTACTTTAGGACAGATATGTACAAATACGTTTGCAAATAAAATGAATATATGGCCATCGCTCACCTATATTGTATTATAAGTTTATAACGTAATTTGCTTTGCAGTGACATATTAAAATTCGATAAACCTTTTTAATTGTATGTCCTATTTTAACAGTCGAAAATATAGTTTGCAGGTATTTTAACGGTAAATATTAGGAGAAGGATTAATACAGCGGTATGAATAATATGGTTTGATTATTTTCGGCACTTTTATTAACTTTTAAAATGTAAAATAGTTGTTATACTAGGATAACTACCCTAGTTAGACATATGGTATCGCGAACTATTTGGTATATATTAATATGTTCTATAATACTGTAGAGCATTTTGTTATATAATCAATAGTTACGCAGCGCTCGCGATGACTGACTGTTCATTGGACATCTTATTTTTTGCGTTCTGGTATTTATAAACTAGGTAGTGATAAGAAAAACAATTTTTGTTTATCATAACATTAGTTTTTTTATCATTACCAATCTAACAAAATCCTCGATTACAGAGTAATGCACCTTTCTTTTTCCCCACAGAGTATTTATACAATGAAAATCATGACGGCTGTTAATAAGGAACATTTTATTTATACATCTTTTATCAATTGAAATTATAAGTTCATACTTAGGTAATATTACAGACGATACATTTTGGCGGTATCACGTAAAATTGTCAATATATTTTTGTTTATTTAAAATGTTATGAAAACTACTTCCTCGCGTTTATATTTAAAAACAGAGAATTTGGATTCTATAGTGTAGAACTGAAGAGACGTTGTCTTTATGCCAAATCAAAGTCAATTCATAATCTGTTACTCTGTAATATACTGATATTTTTAACGCTTAAGAATCTTTTTGTTAAACATTCTTGTATCTGAAACCGTTAAAACTGTTTGTCTTTTTTTCAGTGAATTTTACAATATTCTTTCCACGGTGGGTCCTTCCACTAAATATGAGAATATTCGTAACGGAAGAATCCGCATAACATTCACATATAATATAAGCCAAACAGAAAATTAACATATACAATAACTATAACGACAATTTAAAATTAAAAAAAATCATTAATAGGCCATTACAGCACTTTTGAATATTCAAAAATAGTTTTTCCATATGTTATTTCCATTGTGCGATTGATGATGATATCAAAGAACCATATATCATTTCTTAACATATTTACCATATATATGATTGCTTATGATGTGTGTGTTTGCGAGTATATGTGTTTTTGTGATTGTGTGTGAATGTGTGACTTAAATACGCAATTTGTTTTTTTTATGTTAATTTTTTTATGTTCAAATAGATTAGATTTCGGGAAAGATAATAACTTACCGTAAAAATAAAACGTGAGGAGATAAGGGTAGTATAGTCATAAGATTGAGCCATAGTCAAACGTGGCTTACTTTAGCCTGTGTTTTATAAGACAAACCATCTGCCTATATTTCAAATAAATAGGCTACAATATCTATTAGGATCAAAATTATTGCAGATCGTGATAAATTAATGCTTTCATTCCAAATAATTTTAAGAAATTGGAGCGTAGTTATATTTAATGATAAAAATTTGAATGTAGACCTTATTTTTTGTTGGTAAGAGTTCATTTTCTTGTTTTTCTAATAAAAGTTGTTGTGCAATCATATTTCACGTTGTTTATTTGTGCATATACTCATTGCTCCAGACTGGCTCACTGACAGCTATACAGTCTTCGGTCTGGTTTCTGTGAACGTCACAATACATTATTGGCTTTCACTAAATAACGCTATATAGTTTGGACAATAATTCCTTCGGTTTGTTTTGGCTGCGCCTGCGCAGCGCTGCTGACGCGCTAACGGCCTGGACTCACCCTATTTGTTTCTTTTTCAAAATTTATGGACCAAGGTTAACGTCTATCGTTGTTACAAGTGTGGCTTGATTGCACCGTTGATTTATTTGATGATTGCGTTGTATTCGTTATTTTTAAGTAATCTGGCCCCTTAGCCTATTTACTGACCTGTTTTACATAAATTTGCATCGAACGTTGATCTGTGATAAGTATTATAATTAATAATATATCATTTTATCAATTATACTTTCGGTAGCCATGTAGATTTCTTAGTGGGTGTACTTGTCTTTACGTTACCTTACATAGTAGATAAGTAATTCAATAGGGTTATCTTTCATTACAGTACTTTTTGACTTAAGACGACTGTATATTTAATTGGTATGTTTATATTGATTCATGTTCCTATGTTGTTTTTTTACAATTTTACTTTCAATACATCATATTTCAATTTTCGTTTAATAACAATACAGATTATATCTGATAGACTAGTTTTTTTTGGTAATTTTACCTGGAATGTTTTCCGGGGATATGAAAATTGACGATTTTTTAATGTTTCGATGTGGTTTTTTCGAATTTGAGATTTGCCATCTCGTATTTTTGACGATATTAGAAGTTTTTTTGATATCATTTCCTTTCATACACATATTAAATTAGTGTTAAGAGAATTTATGTAACAGTATTTCAGTATGATAACACCGGCACACATAAACTAAAAATTGTCTGTACACCGTGCGCCACCTATCTACGGGCATGTTTTCGACCTATTGAATACGAATTTCAAGTCAGTTTAGGCCGTCCAGCGTTCAATTACAGGGAAATTGCAATAAATCCCAAAAAATAGCGAAAATTCGATGTTTTGTCAAGAAGTTAATATATAACTGTTTTCTGTGGCTCAACAGCTGATGAAACATTGGCGTACTCCGGCAATTGCAGTCATACAGACAACAGTTGGTGAAGTCCTGATGATGGGAATTGTAAATTTCAAGTTTTCACTGTTTTTGTCAAAGTTGTAATTAGAATGCAAAAGCATTCTTCATAAATTTGTTTTAACCTGTCCGAAAACGTTCTGCGGGTTTTTATCTGTTAAAACTCCCCACAAACGTAACAAAATAAATTAGAACTTAATGCTTTCTTGTAAGGTTTTTCCGAGGATATTGGACTGTTTTTTTTCTTGCCAAAATATCGAATTATCACTATTTTTTATGGTTTTTTGCAATTTACTCGAAATTAAAGGCGGCCTAAACTGATTTGAAATTCGAATAGACATTCTTTTTTCGTGTACTGGTGTAATTAGTGTTGCTAAGAGTGTCGTTTAATATATTTCAATATGGGTTTTGGTTAAAAATCTAATGATATCTTAATCTCCCCACCATTGAGGGGGGGATAGAGTAATCATCGTACTTTTTATTGAGGATCCACCTCCAGATATGTTTATAAATTTATAAAGTAAGTAGCAGCCCATTGACGTCCCACTGCTGCGCACAGGTCTCCTCACTCATGAGTGAGGGTTTTTAGAGCGTAGACTCACCACGCTGCTCCACTGCGGATGGGCAGGCATAGTACACAAGTGCACTCTCTATTCCTTCACTCTCAAAGTCCGATGAGACGGGAATCCGTCACGACCAGAGCGAGATCAGGCGCAGGACCGACGGCTTAACGTGCTTTCCGAGGCATGGGGGTGGATAACACCACCATGTTCCCAACTTCGGGCAAATATTGAGAAAATCTTAATAGAAAACTCAATATCGATTTCGAATTGGCCCGACCCGGGACTCGAACCCAGAACCTCATGTCTGTAGTCGAATATGCTAACCACCAAGACCAATGAAGCGGTTAAATGTTTCACTTAAATTATGAACTGCATTACACAGTATTAATTTCATTTATATTAGATTGGGCTCTTTTTATGTCTTAATCTGGCACATTAAAACAGGAGTTATGATACGATACCCATTGCACACATAATACAATTAAATCTTACCTAAAATAACCTTTTTTGCGGTTTAACCCTCTGTTATGTTACGCAGACCAAGTTGCGCGAGTCAGTTAATATATAATACGAGGTTAATATTATGTTTGAGTACTTACGAACATATATTCTCAATTATCTATTACAATATTCCCGCTTCAGATACGTTAAGCTTCGCCCACTTGGTATCAGACGAATTGATATTAATTTTTATTCTAATGTAAGCAAATATACTTCGTAGCATCAATCACTGTCATGTGATAAAACTCGTATTTACATTTGATAATCCGGACATTTAATAGAGGGATTATTTCCTTTCTCGTTCGGTATCTTCTATTTGCTAACACGTGTTTTGATAACAGACATTTATAGTCAACGGATTGAGTTAACCGTATTCCATCTAGACCCTTTTTCGTTATTATTAGCTAGCTACCGGAAGTTTAATTTATTAGCCATTTATTTATATTTCAACTTTATTGCTCACAAACATAAAAAAAATTAAAGTGCGTACGTACACATGTCAGAAGTGAAACTTCTTTGGCAAACTATGTTATATGTTAGGAATTTAATCGTCATTAAAATATTAAAATTGTATAGAAATTTGGTTTTTGAATTTCAAATTGAGAAAGGAGTATATTAAATTATTAAATGATTAGAGGCAAATTAAAATAGACTGCGTCATTGGTCTAGTGGTTAGCATGTTCGACTACAGACATGAGGTCCTGGGTTCGAGTCCCGGGTCGGGTCAATTCAAAAACCAACATTGAGTTTTCTATTAAGGTTTTCTCAATATTTGCCCGAAGTTGGGAAGTTGGCGGTGTTATTCAACCCCCTTGCCTCGGAGAGTACGTTAAGCCGTCGGTCCTCCACCTGATCTCTCTCCGGTCGTGTCTGATTCCTGTCACATCGGACTATAAGAGTGAAGGAATAGAGAGTGCACTTGTGTACTATGCCTGCCAATCCGCAGTGGAGCAGCGTGGTGGTCTTTAAAAACCCTCGCTCCTCGGAGTGAGGAGGCCTGTGCCCAGCAGTGGGACGTTAATGGGCTGCTACTTACTTTACTCGCCCTTTTTTTTTTGTTAATCCAAACTTAACAAACGACAGTCTCCTATATCAATTGTTATCATTATAAAGTATTATCTTTAAGATAAAAATGAGTGTACGTTTGTGTTCATAGTCCAAGTTATCTCTATAATAAAATTCATCGTAAAAATCTCAGTGGTTCTTACATGAAAACGTAACAGAGTTAAATTTCGCATTTATAATATAATCATGGATTTTTGCGGTTATTGACCGCTATGTTTTGCAGAATGGTTAGGACTTATAAAAAAGTAACATGATTATATTTAGATTCAGTTTTTTCAAGCAAGGCAAGTTCTAGTTGTCTATAAAATTATAATACCTTTATTGTAGTTGTAGTTTTATAATTTCTCATTACCTTTAGATTTTCTTATGGTTAAGCTGTGTTCACTTCCAGAAGGTGGAATCTATGGCTCGATAGAATTAATACATACTTTCAGTAGATTTCACCAGTTTAATTAACCACATAAAAAATAATATTTAAATACTTTTAATGTCACTAGATCTTTTGTTTTTATTATATTTATTTTGCAAAATATTGTATATTAAGTTCACGTAAATAATCTTCTATTTATAAGTCAATAAAAAGGTATTTGAACTTGGTTGGATCATAAAAACGTATTTTATTAACGGTTGAAACTTTTAATAGTACATAGAGAGAGTTTGAATTATTAGTCGTAATTTAATAAGTACCTTTAAGATTTTAAAACTTCATAGAATTAAGCAATAGCTTATAGTAACATTGTATAAAATCTTCCATAAAGTTACCGTAGATTTGGCGTTTTCATCTGCAAAGAAGGTTATTACTTTTACAGTGTTATCGTTGTCTATATTTAAGATACAATGTAACTCGTTCAATAAATACATATCATTTAATTTCAAATATATTTTATGAAGATATCTAATAAGAGATTGTTGTTGTTGTTTATAAGGATACTATACTGTGAAGAAGTCTTGATATTTATGAATTCAAACGCTCGTGATGACTTGCGAGTGAATACGAGCGCGGTGATTACATATTTTAGCATCTCTTGATATCAGCGGTATACTTAGCAACACGGATCTCTTCAGACACTAACGGCTCTCAGTTCAAAGCTACGCTTACCTGTAAGCAACGTTAAAAACCTCAAAACCTGACAGAGCTAATTAAACTTGCGTAGGCACTAGAGCGCATCTTAACTCCCGGATCCGCGGCAGACAATGCGCGCGACGGCGTGTTTGGGGTGAGAGCGGCCCTCGACAGCGACGCTGTAATCAGGGCTAATAGAACCTCGTACGCTTTGATCTGCGGCTCAAAGAGCGCCGAATCGACCAACGAACGAGTAGAGTTGCCAGGTAATTTCAATATTATAAGAGAAAACTTCTTCATGCGCGTTGAGCACTGTATTTTGTGGCTGTTGAACGAGACTGAGCTGAAACGTTCGGCTATGTAACACTTTTTTGTTACGTCAGGGAATATTCACTGGGAAAGTTACGCATTAGCCCCGACCGACGACCAGCCAGGAACTCAGGAGCTCTCGAAATACCCACTAAGACCCAGCGGAATTGCTCTTCAAGGCACCAGTGAATCAAGGTGTCCCGGATGAATTCATGCGCTACCGTGTAACCGTCTCCTTCGGCGATTAGAGGGAGCATCCACTGCATTCTCCCTCTCTCTATCGTGGGCTTCCTTCAGCTAGTCATCGCGCCTCAAATACTCCCCAACGAAAAGTCTCCGCCGATCAACGCCACGTGGATTTGACGCTGAGATCTACATCGCAACACCACGGGGGATGAGCGTTGTGGTATTTTTTTTTGATACATTGCAGTGATGAGGCCCTGGGTCTGATGCCGCGCGCTCCATGCCTGTGGAAAATGGGTCAAACTCGGTATCGGCTGTCAACCGACCATGTTCTCAAATGGTGACGTGCCTAAAGCACCTGGTACGCCACCACGCACAATCTGGGACGTCTGTGTGCGGACAACGAACCCTGTACTCATTGCCCAGTTACTTCCCAGGGAGTGAAACGATGTTCATGAGCGTTTCCTGTCCACTTTTCTTCTGCTTATGTTCGTTCAAGTATAGTCTGCTCTCGTTGACCAAAGGAGCGCGAGATTTATATTACATTATTTTTTCATGACGCAAATCTTTTTATCAAAACAGACCTATCATTTTTTCACGTGATAACGTCTCTAACGGAAAATCATTACTCAGTTCCGCCTGAGCCTAAGAGAAGACGCGGAACAAGTCATGAAGAGGCGCGATCGGCCTAAGCGTTCGACTTGACGCTTCTCCCTCTCCTCACCTCCATCGGCTGGCGCGTCCGAATGGAAGGGTACGCACTTGCCAAATAGTTACTTATTCACAATTGACTTGAAATTATTTATATTGTAGGATTTAGGAAACACGGAAAAAGGCAGTGCATCCCCAGTCCGGCTCAAGACAGAGGCAGTAAGTCACCCAAGGCTTGCTTGTGTATTCCAATATATGATCGCGTGTTAAGCGACATGGAGACCAAGGCTTTTTTCTACCTAATATCCTTCATTAAACAGGAATTCATTGACTGTGGCTCTATGATTCTGCAATGTATTCTTTAAAATGATGGCCTTGCAGGAAGGAGGGAACTGAATTCTAGTCGCCGCCTGGCGTACGCTGCTCATGAAAATTGTCGCAAATTAACAAAGAAATGTAATCTATTTTTAAAAAATGTTCACGTCTCTGGTAATTATAATCGAATTCAATTAGAAATATCCTCGACCCATTCCAGAATCTTCTCAAATTGATAAGATAGATTTATAATTAGTAATGTCTAACAAAATGTAAGACTACGTGCCAAGGTGCACACGGAATCTGTGAAGAGCCTTACACAGAGTGCAATATTGTTTTCTTTCTGCTTTGCGCCGTCCGCGAACCGCGCACCTCGATGCGAATCCTTAGGGCAATAACACATCAAGCGAGCTTGATTTGAATAGAACCATTCAAAACCTTTAAGGCCTTTGTTATAATTGTTCTTCTTACATGAAGTTCATTCAACTTTATTATGAAAATTTGGTAGATCTCCGCCCAAAAATATGTTACACTGCCTTGCATCTGGTATTAGTGGATTTCCATATTTTTTATCATTAACGTCACGCTGCTGGGCACAGGTCTCAAACATAGGAGCGAGGGTTTTTAGAACATAGATACGCTGCTTTCCTGCGGGTTGGCAGGCATTACTCACGTGTCTATGTGCTAGCATGAGTGTACTATATATACCTTTAGTCTCATAGTACAATCTGTAGATAATCCGACACGAACAGAAAGAGATCAGGCGCAGGACCAACGTCTCAACGTGCTCTCCGAGGTGTGGAACATACTAACAACTATACAACTTTGGCAAAATACTGAGAATTTTTAACTGAAAACTGATAATCGATATTTAAACCCGGGATTCGAAACTAGGACCTCATATCTGTAGGTGCCCAAGTTGACTACTTGACCAATGAAACAGTTTCCATACTTTACTTACTGAATAAATTTTGAAGGTCGATCAATTTTGAAAGACTCACTTCCCAGTTAGGTTATATTAGAAAAACGTATATTTATGAAGAAATATCTTAAACAAGTCTTCGTTTAATCGCGTTTAATCGCGCGTAAAACATCATAGTTGTCGAATGTTTTTCAATAAAAATTTACTTTTTGGGGGCAGTGTGATGAAACAGGAATCTTAGCGTTGTTTCCACCCCTAACAAACAAAACAGCAGTAACAATGAATGTAACTGAGTTTATACCATTAAATCGTATGCTCGTTTACCAGCTTAACTCTATAAAAAATAAGTACCTATCAAAGATATTGCGCTATGTACGTATCAGCCCTTAATTGATTCCTTTGTAGGAAGCAGATCGCAATGGTGCTGGTATCCTCTCGGCCCACATTTGTACTTGAAGGGTTAAACGACTTTGTGTACAAAAGAAACAGAAGGAATTAAGTGTTGCAGAATGTAGTCCTTGTAAAAGGGGGATTCTAACGTAGATTCGTTTTAATAGACTTTTAAGAATAAATTATAGATTCTAAATATTGTAATATACTTTATTGTTATATACCGGATAGACAAATTATTCTTATGGTTGCGATTTTGTAATAAGTATCTTAGTTTATATGTCTTTTTGCTGTGCAATATATTGTTTTCTCTCTCTCTCTCTCTCATTCTTGAATACTTAGTTTTGTAGAATACTTGACTATTTTCATACCAGTACAGCATTTTAGTTAGGATTATTGTAATGACTATTTTATATACTGCAGTCGTTTTAAAAGAGATTTTAATAATTTTAATAAAACCTTACAATGATATTACGCAAACGCTTACTTTGTTGTTATGTATGGCCTATACTTCTATACGCATTCAAGTATTTCACGATAAAAGAGGATCTCAGAAAATGTTTAGAAGCATTCAAGATTCAAGGCCTATAGGCGCATGGTCAATATCAGCTGGACCCCTAAAGTTGCCACCGAAGAGGTCTTGCGACGAATGGATTGTCAGCGGGAACTTTGGAAAACCTTCAAAATGAAGAAGGTTGTGTCTCTGGGGTATGTTCTAAGAAATGACAGATACTGACTCTTACAATTAATAAAGATGGTCAAAGTGACTTTTTTTTCGCTGGGAAATGCATTTATGCACTGGCCCGGACCGTACGTCAGGGGTGTGGGATTCTGCGAACAAGAAGGCCTCAGAATACCCACAAAACCCCAGCGGAACCCTCTTCATCCATAAATGAAGTACCAGGGGTTCAACTTTCGTATTCATCCCTGGTGTTCCGGATGAATCCGACTGAGAATTCTCGAAGACAGAAAGACTTACGTTAAATGTAAATAAATTTACAAATCGACAGCCTTTACTCGATTACTATATAATATTTGTTGTATTATACGTATTATATGTTTCACCGAAGTTAAAAAACGGCATGTCTAAAATACAAGATGATCGTTTATACTTATAAGCCGTCAATATATAAAATAATGTTTTTTTAATTTGCTTCATATTTGACGTAAAAATTTGAATTATTGCCATAAGGCGTTGGTGGTGTAATGGTCAGCATAGTTGCCTTCCAAGCAGTTGATCCGGGTTCGATTCCCGGCCAACGCACTCTTTTGCTTTATTACCTTTTAATATCATTATTATTACATTTTAGTATGTTTAAAACATTATTTATAAATTTACAAAGAATTTCATATGATTTTTTTTCAATTTTAATCGAAATTCGCAATTTCAGAGATATCTCGGCAGCTGTCAATAGATGGCGCTACGTGTATGTGAAATAAGTTTATACAAATATCCATACAAGAATTCCCCCTAAATTAAACACTTCAAAATCAATTTCGGTCGACTGTTTGTGTTTACCGTTTTCTTCGAGGGAATCGAAGGATTTAACACCAAATTACACGATTTCCTCTTCGCATAGATATTTAAGCACGTTTATATATTACTACGTTTGTTTACATATAATCGACTGTTAGCTTCATGTTTGAAAACGAAAACGCTGTTCCTGATATAATAAATTTTTCAGCAATTTATTCTGTTTATAGTTAAAACAAAAATCAATAATTGTCTATTCAAGTAATATTTGTTGAAGTGAAACTTCTTTAGGCGTATGAGTGTAAAATGTTTACGGGTTATTTGCGTCACAAAGATGTGCAGCGGTTTTTATGACAATTCGTTTGAAGGTTAGGTAGTTTTAATATTTACAAATGTCGTGTGGAATTTTAATTTGCCACTTGTTAAAAATGTTTCAGAAATTCTCTTTTCAAAATTTTAAATTCAGAAACAAAATTTCATACATATTTTGTAATAATAATAAAAAACACGTGGTAATTTTATTTACAATTCGTCATTTGAGATTTCAATAAATCATTTGTACTAATTTTCGACACTTTTAATATATCTTCCTAAGTCTCGGAAATATAAAGTTAAAAATTAGTTTGCCAAAGAAGTGTCACTTCTGACATGTGTGCTTTGTACATACGCAATTTTAACTTTTTTCTATTTTATATTGCTTTACAGAGTATATCAGACCTATAGTGGGGGTCTTTGAGTGTCTTGCGAGGCTATATCAGACTCATCGAATACTAACAATAAGTTCTTACTAACATTTCACTATACAACTAACAGTTTTACACTTCAAAATTAATTTATTCATTAATTTTGTGAGGGATATTGTTACGGATTAAATTCTTCAAAAGACACGAACATTAAATACAAACCGTTATAATAAAATCTGATTTAAACGTTTAAATAGTCATATACTGTCTGTCATTATTTATAATATATTAGGATAATATAAAAGAAAAGGGCCGTTTCGTATCATGTGAAGAACCCACAACCAACTTAATTGGTGTCAGGAGCACCTATATCTCCCGTTGTGACAGGAGATTCTCATATTTAATTGTTCCTTATTGAAATCTTTTAAAATTCTTTATAGCAATTAAATGCCTAATGTGACGTGCAAGACGATATAGTGTAATAAAACCAAAAATTTAAATCTATACATATTAAAATAAATTTACACCGTAAATGTATACAGAACTTAATAGCATATGAATTTGTAGATAAAATAATGTCGAAAATATATTATATTTGTTTAGAAAACTTAATTGGAAAAAAATTCTTTAATATTATAAAATTTCTTAAAAATTAAAAAGTCATATAATTTTTTTTTATATATTGATGTTATGGCATTTTCTTATATTTTGAGGTAACTTATTATATATTTTGATAGTCATAACGCAGATGCTTTTATTTAAAAAATGTGGTTTATTTTGACCGATTTTTGTGAAATTTTGAATATATTTGGTAGGACTCATTATAGGTCTTGAAGTATATTTCAGACTTCTACTCTCTCCCTTTTTAAATTCCAGCTAGTATTTTTATAAAGGTATAAAAACATCTCATGTATTAATAAAGTATTTGTCATATCAGATTAAGTCTCCTTTCATTCATTCTCTCTACGTGCCTAAACCATCTTAGCATACCTTTCTCGATTTTAGTCACTACATCTTCTTTTATATCACAACGTTCTCTTATCACACTATTTCTTACTTCGTCACTCAGCTTCAGTCCACTCATACTTCTCCACGCTCTCATCTCTACCGCATTTATATACAACTTTCACTATTATACATAAGTGTTAGCACCAACACTCCTGCATGCACAGCCGGTTTGGCCTTTTAGACACCATCTGGCTATTCATAAAGGTGTGCACCATTTACCATATTACCTGCATTCACTCTCCTTTCAATATCACTTTCACACGTTCCATCTTTTGTAAATTTAGATCCCAAGTATACAAATTCTTTCACCTCTTCCACTTGTTCCCCATCTATCACAATATTGCCATTCATTATAGATTCATCTCTTTCAAAAAGCATACGCATTTCGTTTTGTTTACTTTCATTATTTTTCCTTTCAAAGCTTCATTAATAATATTTACCATCTAACATTTGATGAGTAAATCATTTATTCTTAACTCATACATACATACTTAATTTTATACACAGTTTTTATGCCAAAAAAGTAACTAGGGGCTGTTACTATAATAGTCTATTGCGGTAGGGGGGTTTCAAAACGATGGCAATTAGAAGCAAATTGTGCAGAAGTTGTATTTGCTCCACCGGAAATTGTGTTTTCTGTCAATATTGCCGCGGCGTGCACCCATACTATATCCACAACACACAAACCACAAACTCAAGAAATAACGACCGTATTCCGATAACGTTAAGCCTTAAAATCTACATACAATAATATACACATAAATATATACCAGTGCCACATAAGAAATATACAAATTTATACATAAAACAATCTAACTGAAAGTAGAGAATGGCTGGACTGTTTGGGCTAATTTTGGTTTTGGATTATTCGTCCAGAGAAGGTTTAAAAGGTGAGAAAATAGGAAAAATGCTTGGAATATAGTCAACAACAATTTCTGTTTTCCTTTGAAACTATTCCTACGTATCAAACTTTTGATGTTCGTACTGTCGCACAGAAACCAAATTAAGTTTTAAAGAATACAATTGTTTTTTTTAATTTGTTTTTGATATTTGGCATTGCCAAGCAGCAATTTCTGATCACGACTATATTATTTTACGGACTTTGGCGGGAATCTGAGCGTAGAAATCGCGTTTTTTTGATTACGCATTCTTTTTGTCCATATTTTTTTTACTCAAATTGAAACACTGCAATTATCATTCGGTTTTTTTTATTGATTCTCAGGTGGTATGAAGTTTGTCGCGTCAGCTAGTATGTATTTATAAGAAATAATATATGCATATATACCCACACATACCTTTATAAATATTTGCATATATCTATATATATTAGAGATATCCAGGTATGTATAGACTCGTCACGATATCTTTGGAACCATAAGACTTGAAATTAGATAGGAATATTCCTTTTGCCGAGTAGAGGTCACCGAGGTTTGCCGAGAAGAGGGGTTGGTTTAAAGAAAAATTATTAATTATCAAGTAGAAATCGAGAGGCAATGATTTCATATTAGGTATCATTTTAAATATATCCATTAATTTATCTTCACCTCGTCTTCATCTCTTTTTTTAGCAGCGGTGTTTCCCCAAGACTTCCACATGCAGTTATTTAATACGCAATTGAACTCCCACCTTCTTGGCCGGCTACTCATCGGCTGTTCCCCTGGTACTGCAAGTGTCCATGGACGGCGGTGATCACTTACTATCAGGTGACCCGCCAGCTCGTTTGTCTGTCTTAATTATAAAAAAAATCTTTCACTACAGGGAAGGTATCGTCGAATTTTGCGAATGCCAGAATCTTTTAAGTATCGCTTTGACAAATAACATAACACCTATTTATAAAGAAACATTACTTATTGAATTGCAGTTTTTAATAAAATTGGCATATTAATCTTCGGCATTTATACACTAACGTCGTATAAATGCCGTTAGAGCTGTTACTATCCCAATATATAAGTGGTGCTTTAAATTCAGTACAATATGAACGTATTTCGCATCTAAAATGGTGAAAGAAATATAGGATGTGTTGCCATTTTCTTTCGCAAAGTCGATTTGTCTTTGAAGCAGACTTCTTTTAAGATGCGGTGAAGGTATGATGTCGCGAGGATTGCGACGGCAAACAGAGATAGCATAAATGAACTGAAAGGATATGGGTCGAGCCTCTATAAACTTTCCTGTAAAGGTGTGGTTTTTGAATACTTATTCCGTAACTTGAGATACTACGACTGAATGAATACTTGTTATTACGTACTATAAACAACTGTACTATGTAAAAAACACTATCTTGTTGAATATCATTCAGTAAAGGAGGATACTGGAAGCTGGAGATTAGACTGGGAAAGAGTTTGTAAGTAAACTAGGAAACTGTAATCAGAGGGTGGACTAGGAAATAGTTTGTGAGTAAACGAGGATACAGGAAGCAGAAGTTAGACTAGGAAAGTTTTTGAGAGTAAACGAAAAAACTAGAAGCAGAAGTAAGAATGGGATAGAGTTTGTGAGTGAAAGAGGAAACTAGAAGCAGAGGATGAACTAAGAAAGAGTTTGTGAGTTAAAGAGGAAACTAGAAGCAGAAGTTACACTGGGAAAGAGTTTGTGAGTAAACGAGGAAACAGGAAGCAGAACTTAGACTGGGAAAGAGTTTGTTAGTAAACGAGGAAACAGAAAGCAGAAGCTAGACTATTAAAGAGTTTGTGAGTAAACTAGGAAACAGGAAGCAGAAGTTAGACTGGGAAAGTGTTTGTTAGTAAACGAGAAAACTGGAAGCGAAGGTTGGACTAGTAAAGAGTTTGTGAGTGAAAGAGTAAGCTGGAAGCAAAGGTTAGACTAAGAAAGAGTTTGTGAGTTAAAAAGGAAACTGGAAGCAGAGGTTGAACTGGGAAAGAGTTTGCGAGTTAAAGAGGAAACTGGAAGCAGAAGTTACACCGGGAAAGAGTTTGTAAGTAAACAAGGAAACTGGAAGCATACGTTACACCGGGAAAGAGTTGTTAAAACCGTACGCTATTCTACAGGTCTAATAAAATCCAAGAGGTGGTGTTTTCCATATGAAAGGAAGAATTCATATTAAGGCTGTTTCCAGATTTTGTAATATAAGGTAATACTCAGCCCATTAAAATCCGACTGCTTTCTTACTGATAGGAGAGGAGTGAGGGCACTTTGTAATATACTACAGGTTTATTACAATGAAATTCCTACCTTGCGATGTCACAAAATACTAGCTTTGTTAATTATCATTCTCGTTGTTGATTAATTATGAGCTGCTATACTTTTTATTCGACCAATGCAGTGAATAGTTTTTACTGTAAGTAAAAACATAATGTTACAATGTGTAATACTAACAGTACAGTCACCGGACTGCTTCAACGGATCATAAAAATTAATGACTCTTAACATCTTGTTTCAAAATATATAATATATTGAAGGTATCTCCCGTAATAATTACACATAATGAATTCATCTCAACACTAATTAGTTCTCATATCATGTACTCGATGGAAGTTAGTTCTCTATCAAATAAAGTGAAAATGTATAGATACGAAAGTTCTTTAAAAAATATATAAAAATCAATTCAGGAACTTTAAATATTTCTCACCAAATGTTTTCAGGAGGTCAATTGTTTATCAATCCCACTATATTTATTAATATAAATGAAATAAATTATGTTAACTTAATTATTTGAAATCTGTAATTACAATATTACAATCCTAATTTTTCGTTGAATAAATAATTTATTTATACTAAGTATACTCACGCGTCCGCCATTTTGTGTACAAACCACAGGTTAATATATGTCGCGTAGAGTAGTTAATAAGTGAAATAAAATATTATTTTACGTAACTCGAGAAATTATAAGTCAGCCTCATCTATCTAAATACAAAGAAATCATCAGGATTGGTTCAACCATTTAGGCATGAAATCTTAATAAAAACAGACAGACTATCTCTCATATATATAACACGTATAATATGTATATGTAAATGAAGCTCCTTGCTTCGCATAATTTAAAAGCAAAACTCGTCTGGTTGTGCATGATTTTTCGACATAATAAATACGAAAAGCCATTCAATTAATGATTGGAATTCAGACCATCGGCTCTCGACGAGAAAATACTTTTAATTGGATTTTCAATAAATCCTTCATGCAGTTTCGTTGAGACAGCAAAATTTACTGCTCGAAAGTTGACAGATTTTTGGGCGAACCGTTGCTCACCTTTACCAAAACGATTGGTTACCGAATATTTCGTTGGTATTCTTGAAATCAATAAATATTTCGAGAAACCTTTTAAGTATTTTATTTAGATATGTCATACACAAGTTGTACTATTCACAAGTACAAGGTCTCTAGGCCTAGGAGCTTAGAAAGCTTAGAAAGCTCGAATAATAAAGGTAATAAGCAGTCCAAATTGAAAGCCTGGAAATACCTTGACAACTGAAATAAGAAGGTAATAATCTGATAAGATATTATGGTTATCAAATCGTTATTTCTATACAAATATCATGAAGCTTGTCTGTGTGTTGGATTGAATGCGTTAACGTTAGGAATTACTTTCAAATTGAAAAAATATTTATATTTTGGTTAATCTCTTGATTGAGGATGGAATTAGGCTATATAACATTATTGTCAAAATGTTGGAAAAACGGGTAAAGTTTAGCTAGTTTGAGAGTGTTCATTGCGTGCCCTGGATTATGACGGAATTGTTCCTCTTATTAAGTTTGTTAAGGGATCAAAATATGACTAGCAATTGACTGTTATAGAAGGTTGATTAATTATTTTTCTTTTAGTAAAGAAATTTGTTAGAACTCTCATATGTTACACGGACAATGTATCAATAAAACGTTCTACAGTTACGATTACATAGTTATAGTAAGTATATATTCCTAAAAGAACAATAAAACATATTTTGTAGTGAAAAAAGTAAAAACGTTTCCCACTTTCCCAACCGTCAAGATTTTGCGTTGATGTCTCAAGTCCACTAAAATTATGTTATAATTTCTTCCTTCCTTACTAAGGTAAGTAAAAGACGTTGCGACGAATTTATCGACATAAGAGTTTTAAATATTATTACTGTAACGCTGCCAGATTGTTTAAATAATATTAAACCTGAAGTTTGTTATGCTTCAGATATTAAACACACTTCGAGATTTCAGTTTAACAGTTTCAGAACAAAAGGCTCTTTTAGGCATTATAAGATAATAAGTATTAGTGATGATGAAAAGAAATTGGAGAAAGATATATAACATGTGGGCCATGCGGAAGCTCAGAGTCACTCATCGTGCGATGGAGAGGGCTATGCTGGGAGTTTCTCTACGTGATTGAATCAGAAATGAAGAGATCCGTAGTAGAACCAGAGTCACCGACATAGTCCTACGAATCGCGAACCTGAAGTGGCAATGGACGGGGCACATAGTCCGAAGGACCGATGGACGTTGGGGGTCGAAGGTGCTGGAGTGGCGACTCCGCACCGGACGGCGCAGTGTAGGGAGACCCCCCATAAGATGGAGCGGCGACATAAAAAGGGTCGCGGGTAGCCGCTGGAGCCAGGCGGCGCAATTTCTGGCCTTGTGGACGTCATTATGTGAGACCTATGTCCAGCAGTGGACGTCCGTCGGTTGAAGCGACGACGACGACGACGATGTAAAATGTTGTTTTAAATCTTCGTATGCAATAACAACAAAGTAATTTTATACATTATACTTTGGATATTTTGAAGTAAAACTTTCTTACGCACGCTTGACTCGAAGAGTAAGCTCGTGAATGCGTGATGAAAATGTAACAAAAAGTGTGATCAGACGGGACGAACAGAAGATTAGAGGGATTATATGCTAGTGAATATAGAAAGAGAAACAGTTAGTTATACTTCAATCGTGTGGTCTACACACACTCGTTTTTGGTTGATACTTGGACAATAAGAAAAAACACTGTTATTCTTGATTTATAACGTATAGTCTTAATTTTTTTCCTACTATCAGTTCGCACTCTTCTTATATATCTTGTCCAAATTTTTCATACATTAATAAACAAAAATGAATATATCCAGTCAAGATCTAAAACATTTTTAAACCTGACTGATACAAAGTTAATGTAGTTTCTTATATTAATTCATTAAATATATGTATTCTTAAACTTTGTACAGCCTCACCTATTCAAACCTTACGTAAAAGGTTTGAAAGTTTCACTATATGTTATGAGCTTTAGAAGTTTGTAGATAGATGGTGTAAGAATTTTTTTTTCATATTATAATGTACTAAAAAACACCCCGTTCAAACAGATTTTGTTTTATTTGATGTTAATTAGGATTAATCAACTTGACATGCCATTTGAGACGAAATACATTTATGTTTGCTAAAAGTTTTAAGTTTTGTTAGTTTAATAACCTAAGCTAGCAAATTTACTAATTAAAAACATTAAAATATATAAGTTTTAATAACCAGGCAGTGTAATTTAAAGGAAGAAACTTAGCAACACTATTCGTCCCAGAATAAGAGGTCGCATTCGGACTTACTCTTTGAGAGTATAATTTGTTCGCGCAAACAGCGCCTGAGCTGCTCACGACAACTTTATGCCTTCTTTGATATTTTAAACTGCCTGTCACTCTGCCACGGAGACTTTTCTTGTATAAGTTTTTTCATTATAAAATTGAATGTGGAAATTTAGAAAATCTACTAACAGTATGAAAGTATTGTACGTAATTTCGAATTAAAAACAAATCGAAATTTTTACAAATCAATAAAATCCCTATCTTTTTGGTGGTTTTTTCAAGCAGCTTTACATAATTTATTGTTGACGAAGAGCTTACATCCACCACGGTAGCCACTGCGGGTTGGCAGGCTGCTCCACTGCGGATTGGCAGGCTGCTCTACTGCGGGTTGGCAGTTTGCTCTGCTGCGGGTTGGCTGGCTGCTCCACTGCGGGTTAGCAGGCTGCTCCACTGCGGGTTAGCAGGCTGCTCCACTGCGGGTTAGCAGCCTGTTCCACTGCGGGTTGGCAGGCTGCTCCACTGCGGGTTAGCAGGCTGCTCCAATGCGGGTTAGCAGGCTGCTCCACTGCAGGTGTGCAGTCTGCCCCATTGCGGTTTTATGAACTATTATTTCCATTCCATTCTGTTTTATACAATTTTATTGACTATTAGGTTATCTAGGGTTTTATAGTTCGATATAAATATTTTTATTTTTCTTTATAAAAATCTCTCAAAATTTAAATCCTATAATTAATTAACGGTGCATTGCCTTATCCAATTGAGAGATGTAAGTGTAATTTTGGATCCAATGTGAAAAACTGTTTTATAATGCCCTTACACTTATGCGATATTATGATTAGACGTATTAGGAATTCTTAAATTTTTAATCTACTATACTCAAAGTTTTATACATCATAAACTTAACTTCTGTTGAGTATAAAAGCAAAAGCCATTTTAATTTCAATTTTGAGTTTATTTAGGACTTTTGACCATATGAAACGTAACTTCTTTTTAATATGAATCACTGATAACCAGTAATTAGTTATTTTTAAAGTTGGACTCCTCGCAAATCTCTGGGGTTGACCAATATCCAAACAATTTAGACTATAGTTTTAGAATCGCTCACTAATTTTGAGGATATGTAATACTATTCTCAAATACTTTATTTTCATATTACACACTTTGAATGATTTAAAATACAATACTAATAGATAACGTTGATACTACTTGAGAACTGTCCCTCATTCTCATGTGCTATACTCCCCCTTGTAAAACTCAAAAATAATAAGTCCAACAATAACAGTCGTCATGAAAACGACGACTTTAAACAGAAGTTGTGTTTATTCTTGAGATAATTTCCGGAATAGCGTTAAACCGGAAGTAGCACATGTAAAAATTTTGCTGATATAATTACAAATACCTCAACATAAACCAATATAGTTATTTAATTGCAATCCAAGAAATAAAATAATAATGATCGCTAACAAGAGTGACTTATCATTGAGTCTTCGGACTTCTAATAAACTCTAAAAGACATGTTGTGTATCTTCCAGTCGTCCGCAAAAAGTTTTCGATCTAATGTTCACCGACAATATAAACAGAGATAAGTGAACAGATACAATAAAACATTTATATAAAAATATTTTAAACGTTACTTTGATTCCAGCGCTGCGATTTACATACGAAAATCAAAGTAACTTTACAGTGCACTAAAAGAAAATTACTAACGTACTGAAAGTGCTCGCGACTGGAGTTTCACATCAGACGGTAGATATCAAAAAGTCCGCACTCTTCCGTCTCATCGGCATTTTCTCCCACACAGAGGCCCACAAGTGACTTTCATTAGACAACAAGCTCGAAAACAAAAACGAGTGTACGCAACAATTCGCCCTAACTACTTCAAGTTGAACCCCACCCCCTCTCGCCCCCCCGCGAGCCCCTCTCCCGCTTAAAAGCCATTAACCGCGCCTTTGATGTGTACCGCGCCAGCTATGATTGCTTCGACTGGCCACTTAAAACTATTGCCGTGCGCTATGGTCTTTGGGTAAAGATATTTTTTTATTTTCCCATTTTAGTGTTTCTTGGTTTATTTTGATTGGCGTACATTAATTTGATTTTGGGGGACCGATGAATGGGAGAACCTAAAAATTCACGTTCCGATTTCAGCCTCCACTTCCTTTTTAATTCCGTTCAATCACGTGTTAATATACCTGCTCCACAGTGCACATGCCTCCCAAAAAAAAAGGTTCCCAACTTTTTTTGGAATTGAAACTTCTTTGGGCGCATGAGGGTAAAATTTTTACGGATGAAACGCGTCACGAAAAAGTACACTGTTTTTATTCTAATTCATTTGAAGGTTAGGTAGTTTTAATATTTGGAAATAACTTGTGATATTTTAATTTGCCACATTTGGCATTACATCAAAATTAAATTAATAATTTCTAACATTGACAAAAAACACAATTTTGTGTTTTTATTTACAGTTCATCATTTGAGATTTCAATAAATTATTTGTATTAATTTTCGACACTTAATATTTTAATGACAATTAAATTCCTAACATATCTTCCTTTTTCCCTTCAATTCTCGGGAATATAAAGTTTTAGATTGTATAAATATAAACAAGATTTAAAAATTACTTTGCCAAAGAAGTTTCACTTCTGACATGAGTAGGTACTTAGTACGCACGCATTTTAAATTTTTTCTCATTGACCCGTGGTTCCTGTGAACCCCATGGTGGTATACTCGTAATAATACCATATACCCAGAACTCAACTGAAAATAGACAAATCGTAGGCCCCTGGCGTTCCACCTGGACCACTTTGGAAATCACTGCTCTAAATCATGGTTAAAACTTAAAAACGCTTCGAAAAAGCTGTGTACGGTTATGTTGGATTATAAGAAATCATCATCATCAGCTACAAACAATGATGTGTGATTTATTCAATTAGATATCCCGATAAGCTGTTGATAAATAAAGCTTTATGACGGTGAAATTATTTTATAAATTACTACCGAACTTTCAAAACTCACACAGAAATATGTTCAAGAAAAAAATGATAGACTGGTTACAGGGGACTTTTTACAATGTGGTAAAATATTTATGTTGTGTTTTTTTTTATATATCGGAGTGAAATAGTCTGTGGAACGCAGGTGCCATCTGTCTATCGCCGTGGATCAGAGTCAATAGTGACAACCCGGCGAGCGTCTCTCCAGTTCTCGGGTGACGGTCCGACAGAGCGGTCGACTATTGAAACTGTCGCGTTCCTTGTAATAATAATATATTAATGAGTTTGTGTAAATTGTAAAAAAAATATAATCTGAGTTAATTAATAAAGTGTTTGATTGCACCAACATTGCCCACAATATGGAAATTGAATTATTGGATGCCACTAACGACGATGTCGGCGGAGAACCCTACACCCCTATGCTTTATGCTTCCCTTTCTCTCTTATTCTCCGTCATATATATATCTATATAATATATTTTTCTTACAATGTAATTTTGATTTCTTTAACTCTAAAATATATTTCATTTTCTATATATTTGCATGCCATCCTAGCTGAACGATGGTTTTTTTGTACAAATTGGACCACCTTGTATTTCCAATTCCAATTCGCAAATAGATTATTATGGGATTCTATATATAATTTAAAACTTATAATAATTAGGTTAACGCCAAATACGAAATAAGAAGCCATTGATGACATTACCAGTCAAATTCACTTTTCAAGTCGCAATATATTACTGTTAGAATGACCACACTAATTTGAAGAGGGCCACCCCAGTTAGTAGCTGACCACACTGGTTGTTGTCTGGCCACACTGGACTAGTCGCGAAACAGCCACCCGCGTGACAATTGCTTTCAAGATTCTGTCAGTCATTGTATTGCTTATTAAAATATTGTTTTTGAGTTGTTATTGATAAATAAACGTGTTAATTACTTAGTGTTTTTAATTTATAAAATTACCATATAATTACGAACTCACCTTTATGAAATCAATTGAGAAAATCTAAAATCACTCCGTTGTACTAAATTGAGGGTAGGTCATCTTATTTCCTACTGATGGATGTCGCTGTATAGGTATTTTATAATGAGTCAATTATAGCAATGCGACGTTAAAGTTGATTAGTAAATTGCTATTGAAAAGTTGCAAATTCGGCTTTATTAGACAGAATGTATGTATCCATTGTTTCCCTTATATGAAATCCAATTCGGAAAACGTTATAACGAAGTAGTGCTATTGACAGATCCACTTGAAGGAAGATGCATGATGATAATTAACTCGTAGCGTTAGGGCGTGTCTTGAGAGGCGCGGGTGAATAGCGGAGCGATCTCATTTTATATTAGAAACCTTTTTAAGTATTTAAATCTGCCAAATTTTTTTGTTAAATCTGTTTTAGTCTCAGGAATAATGAGTATTTTTATATACTTCTGCAGGATCATCGTTCCCATGTTTTTAAGATACCACTGTACTGTTCTTTTAATAAATAAATATTGGCTACGAATATGTAATTCTGGAATATCTTATATAGTATATAAATGTCTCGTTTAACAGTGTTTGTGGTCGCATCGCGGAAACTGTATTAAAGATTTTTTTTGTATATTTGGTAGGTATTCAATTGTTTTTACTTTAATACCCCATCCATATTTTTGGCATTTCAGTCGCGATTTTCGTGATTTTATAATAATAATATCGAAATAATGAAAGAACAATGACGTGACGTCTTATCCTTCTATTAAATACGTGTTTTCAGGTGTGATGGCAGTCCGTACTTGATTTCGCCAGTGTCACATGGATTGCAGAGTGCACGAAAGAGATTATCTACAAATACTTAATGCCTTGTTGTTAAAAAAACCTACCTCTATTAATTAAAAAAAATATATTAAGGAATATCAAGATGTCGAAATAAAGATGTAGAAAACTTTATAGAAGTATGTACTAAATGTAAAGTTATTTAAATATAGCGTCGCGTCACATTGACATTCTTAAGCGGGTTATAGTGCGTCTATAACCATTTATTTTATGGCACTCAAGTTCTCTCTCTTTTATCCTCTTCGCTTATGTCGCGTAGACAAAGTCGCGTGGATTAGCTAGTAATTTAATTTAACAAATAAGTATTTTAAAATATACAAAAATATTTAAACTATATACTCGCATGTTACTAAAATCAGCCGAAAGGGTCTTTCTGGTAGAAATTGAAATCGCAAAATTATATTTACAGCTTTGTAACTAAGAGTTAGGAATATTACATAATATCTCAATAAGTATTATCTATTACTTACGAATCCCAAATCGCAATAACGCTTTCCTGACTCTGATACTACTTACATGAAAGAATTTGCGGTATATAAATAATTGAATAATATTTTTCAGTCTGTACTGTATGTTTAGGTTAATGTGTGAAACAACTGGACCGATTTTGGCGTGACTTTCACTGGTAGATAGCTAATGTTATTAGGAGTAATTTAGGTTACTTTCATAAAGGGCATTCGGAACTTTTGAATAACAGCTAGTTTTTATATGTCCCGCTGTCCGTTCCGCTTATGTCCTGCTGCAGCTAAATGTTTCAGATTTTACTGACACGAGGTAATTAGCTAGAGACCTTTGTGATGCTAGTCTTTGATACCTCACTTTTACAGTGTACATATACTCGTAATAATGATTTACAAAGTATAGTTTTCTTTACGAATCGGTATGACACTAACTACTTGTCTGAAGCATTATTTTTACATTCATTATATATTCTAAAGTATATAAGCGAAATCAATTGTTAATAAAATAAATTTAAAGAGGGCTCTTAAATTATTTCTAATTTACATCGTGTAAAATAATATCCAGAAAGAGAACCACAATATTTAAATGCAGTATATATACATCATTGTATAGAACCCGTAGAGCTATCAACATATAAATAAGAAGATGACAGCTTCTTCGAATAATACTGATCGTACAGCTCAATGGTTTGGAAACGATTCTGTAAAAGAGTTGAAAGACTTTGATATATCGATGTACTTTTTTTCAATATCAACGTAAGGAAAGGTATATAAAAAGTATTTTTAAACTTCAAAAAAGATAAATGGATGCTTGCGTAATGATGTGATATTGAACTCACAACGTATTTATTGATTGCGTATTATTATGATACAGTGTTTCGTTGTGGGGTTAACGAAACCGAAGATAAAGGCCTGGTAAGAGTCTTGGCCCTTTTAAGCATCTAATACAAGTCCTGCATATTAGAACTAAATATCTACGGCCTCTACCTATAATGAGCCCATAATTTATTCATTTATTACCCGTTTCAACTACTGCTTGACAAGATACTATAGCTCTATCTCAACTTGGGCACTTAGAAATATAAGCATCTCCTTTTTAAGTCATAATGTGTATTATCTATTTCTCTTCTCGGTAACTGTCGTAACAAAATATGCCTTGAGAGAACACTTTGTAAATGATAATAGAAAATATTAGTATTTTCTATTATATAATTATAATAGAAAATATTAGTATTTTCTATTATCAGTTACAAAGTACTTTGTAACCGATGTACGTATGTCGCGTCGAAGGTCTTTAAGTTTTTTTGTGGTATTTTATAAACTATTAGTGTTTATTAGTGATTATTTAAGTTTTCGATTATAAAAGTGATGTGAATAAGAATGAAAACCCTTGAGGTAATTTGCATTTATAAATACAAGATGGACTTTAGAGCAATATGACACTACACCAGAGTCCTAATTTAATAAACAAAAGATAACATTGTATAGTTTAACTAATAACAAAAAATCATAATATATGGTAGTCTTTCATGAACCACTTTAGCGTCATAGCGATAATTTTGCGAGATAATGTCATAAGAAAACATTGACGTTGTTGTAATAAACAGTGGAGTTAGACCGATCGCACCACTATATCGCTTTTATCGCGATCTCTCTTACACGTTCGGCTCAGGCGTAACGTGACAATTTGAAACTTTTCATATGTGCAGCTGGTGTTCAGCGATTTATAAGACGTTATCACGTCAAAAAAGACCTGGTACTTCCCTGTTCAAGTCAGAATAGTTACGCAAGTCATAGACTTCAGCTAGTCTAGCCCATTGCTAAAGCGTTTTTGAAACTCGAGTCTTATTTTTCGATATACATTCGAAGCTTCACGGGAACAAAAAGTTTGCCCGTAGCTAAAAATCATGGCGAGATTCAGTAGCTTTTAAGATCTGAGATACGTTCGCCGCCTCATCTCATATTCCCTTTACCCTTTCTTGTGCATTGGGTACCGCTAAAGATGATTGCTTATGATGACAGACGTATGTGTATTTGAACCCTTTTCGGAGAGCTTCTATTCTAACAGGATGGCGGTTTTTATAGCGGGGTAAAGTTTCTGAAAATATATTTTTTTACATGTTTTCAGATGGATTACTGAATGGTTTAGATAGATAATATGATTTCCCTATATTTTCAAAGGATAGAGTGCTTCGCGTGTGAGCGGATACAGCGGAGCATAGCTCTATGTCGTCTCAACCGATGGACATCCACTGCTGGATATAGGTCTTACATAATGATGTCCACAAGGCCCCACCTTGAACTGCTTGGCTCCTGCGGCTACTGGCGACTCTTTTGATGCCATCCGTCCATCTTGTGGGGGGTGTGCCTACATTGTGCCTCGCTGTCCATCGGATCTTTGGACTACGTGCCCCGCACATTGCAAATTCAGGTTCACGATTCGTAGAGCAATGTCGGTGAATATGGTTCTGCTTCGGATCTCCTCATTTTTAATTCGATCATGTAGAAAAACTACGAGCATAGTCTTTTTCGTCGCCCGCTGAGTGATTCTGAGCTTCCGCAAGAGGCTCATAGTCAGCGACCATGTCTGAGAACCGTAGGTTGTTACTGGCAACACGCACTGTTTGAAGACTTTTGTCTTCATGAGGGATATCGGACGAAAATATCTGTCATAGTTTCTCGAACACTGCCCAACCGAGTTGGATTCGACAGTTGGCTTCCTTGTTTACCTACCTACTTTTAGACCTACATAGCTGGATTATGACGAAGTCATATACCTGGTGTCCCCGGTGGTGAAGTAAAGTAACTCTTTTCCTAATGCAAACGCTTACTAAAAGTTAGTTTCCCCGTATTGCTATAGGATTTGGAACTACGCAGGCGTTAACATAGGGAACAGTTAGTAAAACATATATTTTATATAAATAAAACTGAATAGACTGTTTGTCATGTTTTTATGTAACATACAATGGTTATACCAAATTAAACATTTTTTTACAAATTATTTCGTTTGCTTATCTTACTGTATATTCGGACAGATCGACTTAGATAGAATTTTCGCTGATATAATAGGTACTTTCTATTACGATATCTTCGAAAACGGGACATTCCAAGCGTAGGTTCAACATGAAATTGACTCATAAGGAATGGTGGTAGATTTGTCTACTTTTATAGTAATACCGATCAAAGTATCGAAGTATCGTCAAACGAGATATTTCTTACGATTTCAGTCGAGCATCTTTAAGATCGATCCTTTATAGTTCTGATGTTACGTTTCAGACGCGAAACTGCACCCCTAGTGTTACCTTCCCTAGGGATCCTCTCTCCCTTTCACATCACTCGGAAAATATATGTTTGTCCCGTATAGTGGAAACGTCATTGCGTGGCGCATTGTCTGACTCCTTCCCGAAATATAATTTAAAGTCTAAACTTATGCAGTTAAAGTTGAATTTTATTTGATCTGCGAGTGTTGAAGGGAAATTGGCATTTACAACGGGAGTAGAAAAGCCAGTTTTCCGCGGCAGAATTTGAAAATGGATTTGAATTTACACCAAAACAAGGTGGTCTGGTCTTCCAGGCAGGTTATGATTACGACTTAGTTCGATATATATAAGGTATAGTTTTGATTGGAATACCATTTTGAAAACGCAATATCAAAGTGTTGCTTTGCACGTTTGGAACACAGGCCGCCGGCCGCATTCGTTGACATGTACTGGCACGCGAATGTTTTTGTTTCATTCTTTTTACGAATATTAGTTTTCTTTTTAATGTGACGTTGAATTTTAAAACACCAATAGAAATGGAGTGGACAGTGTTAAATCTGCAAAGAGGTTTTTGTTAAAAGTTTATACTATGTGGCCTATAGTTCGTATACGAAATTTAAAGTTTGTTAAAACTTTTTTACATAGAAATTATATAAACTATACATTATAATAACCGTGAGTTGAACGTGTTTATATCTAAGGTAACAAACAGCGTTATAGGTAAGAAATATAATTTACATTTTTTATATAATCTTTGATTAATATATGATACGAAGTGTTGATTGGTAATTTATTGGCGAGCATATATTATATTACTATGAGGAGGTAATGTGCGTGGGTCGTTGACCTCGTTGCTATAGTAACAGCGACCAGCATTTGCAGAGCCTTGGGCACTGAAACGGGGCTTATTTTTGCGCTTACTTTGGGGTGCTTCGGCATACTTGTGGATAGTTTATACTCTACTTTCGTCGTATATCTGGAGTATTTTCCTTAAATAAATTACACTTTATTATATTGTACACCATAAAATCTCTACTGCTATATCGAGACTGACAAAATAACATCATAATGTATCAACAATATCATGTAAAACATTAATATCTAAGTACAAATTACTGTCTTTTTACTCTTATCAAAAGAATAGAGACGGTGCAAATATTTTTCTAAATTATCTTTTTAAGGGTCATTATAAACATAATAATTCGGGCATATAATCTAGCAGTGGCAAACATGTAACGGTTTATACTGACTATATGTACTAAGAGATAAGCAAATATGTATTTGGACGGATATAGCTAATGTAGAGTCTTTTTAAAATAAATAAAATGTTTAAAAGCATATGATGTATGATTTGTTACACAAGATATACTATTCTGGTTTCTCCTGTGTTCTTAGTTAAGTTTTTGGAATGTGGGATTTTTCTGAAGCAGCAGTATGATCACATTTTAGAGATGTCTACATAAAAACATAAGATGATGAAATTTATGGCTTTGTAGTGTATATCTATATATATAAAAGAGATATCTATGTCTATTAGCATGATATCTCCGGAACCATAAGGCGTAGAGACTCGAAGTTTGGTAGGAATATTCCTTTTGACGAGTAGAGGTCAGCTAAAAACGGATTTTACGAAATTACACCCGCAAGGGGGCTTGCGGAGAGGTTTTATGTATGTTTCATATTTGTAAAACAATTTACCTAAATTAATTAAAATGGTACCCAAAAAACATTCCACGCTGACAAAGTCGCGGGTTCAGCTAGACGTAAAAAAAGCCTCTATTGTTATTGCAACTGCAAATGAAGCAGCATATCGTGTAATTTAACAGGTGATAGGTGATACGATAAAATTCTGTTTAACTATGCAGTAAAGGTAAAAAAATAAGGAATGTGTGCGGTTTAGACACTAGAGTTTCTGAATTGTCGACACCTTACCCTCTAGGGTACGCACCCTTTCGGTTATTATAATTCTTATTTTGATACGCAGCTGTAAGAGGCAAGGGTGAATACTTTAATATGCGGCTTAATATCGTAAGGCGGGCCATCTTGGGAGATGCTTAAAGCGTGATGTTGTTTTAGCAAGCATTTCCCCAGTCTTCACTATATTTAAAGTTTAGATAAACAAACCTATGCTTCACTAGACGCCTGGCACCGTGAAGCCACTATTTTTTAAAAATTAAGACACACGTAATGTGTGTCTTAATTTGGGTACCACAGCTTCCAGCGTAAGCTCCCCAGCCGCACATCGTGTCGCTCGTTAGAGCAGATCTTTCACTGGAGAGGGAATTCACGGAATGGTTGTAATGCTTGCCAGTGAAGTTGGGTGGAGGCTGGTCACCTTCTTTTGCGAGACCATCATCTCGCTGAAGGAGGCAAATGAGAAGGCTGGGTGGCAGAAGTTACACGTATGCATTTCATGCTTCACCCTATTGAGCGGTAGGTCCTCATAGTCAGCGTTATCTAGAGTGGATTGCGGTTAGGGAACCTCTAGTGATCTCACTCTTGGATGAGGAGGGATTTGCTGAGTTTTAGTGGGAATTCTGATATCTGCAAGTCCCAAATTCTTTCATTCAGGGCATTGCTCAGCACAAAAAAAAGACGGGTACCGTAGTAAGCACTCCACTGTATACGGTATATGGAAAGATAAATGGCCAATCGCCGAACTGAAAGGAAAAAGAGGAGACATGGCGACGCTTTGCCACGATATGCGTCTGCCTCACGCTAAGTTATACATATTACACATAAAAAACTAAAAGGTGTTTATTGTGAGTCTTGAGCGTTTGACTGTGATCACACCTGGTGGTATGTGATGATACAGTTGGAGATGGAAGCGTACTAACTTGGTAATAGGAAATTTACCTCTTGTGGTTTCTACACAGCGTATCTTATCACAAATCTCTTTGCTTGGTGGTACGTCTTTACTGGTAGGGTTGTAACTAGCTACGGCCTAAGCCTCCCACCAGTTCAGACTTAGACAAATTAGAAAATGCAATTTTTTAATATGTCTAAGTGGTGGGTTCGATATCCACCATGGAAAATCGCATTTTACTATCTGCCTGAGTTTAGTTTGGCGGCAGTCTTGACTAGTTACTACCCTACAAGCAAAGACATGCCGACAAATAACAAATTTGCATTCCCATACGATGCTGGGAAAAAATCATGAGAGTTATATTACCTTTTACCTTGTTAGCGAGCTTCTATCGCAGATGGTCCCACGGCTCACCATCTGGTGAGATTACAGTCAAGCATTAGCTAGTCAGCAAAAAGAAAAAGTTCTTCAATAACATGAAAGCCTACTTGATAAAACGTTACAGTTTAACAATATGATGTTGCTGAAGAGTAAAGATGCGGAAAAGGAATATATTTTATTACCACCATGAATAAAAACCAAACACCAATATCCGCAGGCGATTTTTGTCAAGGTTCGTTAAAAGATAACAGACACAATATCGCATCCAGCATTTGTCAGCTTCAGATCCAATCTTATACTGTCCTCTACTGCAATACAAACTCAATGCCATAAGTCACCAGAAGTGTGACCAAATATTCGTGCAATGTATATATTTATTAAATAAAATAAAATAAACTTTTTTGAAACGTCACTACTTTGTCCGTGGGTAACGAATCTATCATCAGATCTATGGTTGATTCTACCGAGAAGAAACCAGCAAGGAACTGGGTATTAAAACTGCCTCATTGGTCTAGTGGTCAGCATGTTGGGCTACAGATACGAGGTCCTGGGTTCGAGTTCCGGGTTGGACGAATTCAAAATTTTTATTGAGTGTTCTGTTAAGAAATTATTTATATTCCCCGTACCTCACAGAGGACATAAAGCCGTCGGCCTATTGCATAATCTCTCTCCGTTCTTGTCAATTTGTCGTCCCATTAGACTATAAGAGTAAAGTAATAGAGAGTGTTTGGTGCATACGCTTGTGCAGTAGACCTTCATCTACAAAACTATATTTAATAGAGTAACCGGTGAGTTTCTTGTTGGTTTCTTCTCAGCGGAATCAATTTACTGACCTGTTTGTAGATTTGTTACCAACGGACGGACTAATGACGATTCAAAAGTGCTTATTGCATAAGATTGACTGCTATGGTCAAAATTATGTCAGGAGACAATTAATTGTTACG
The DNA here is from genome assembly GCA_015832385.1 of Elymnias hypermnestra. Lineage (NCBI taxonomy): Eukaryota > Metazoa > Arthropoda > Insecta > Lepidoptera > Nymphalidae > Elymnias > Elymnias hypermnestra. The sequence goes on from JACTOM010000891.1 coordinate 2,401,238, forward strand.
TTACAATTTTTCACATTGCAGTTCCATGTACAATTGAAATTGAAATGTATTCAGCTTTTATATAATCTTCAATATTATTATATATTATGTAAAATGATAATGTGTGAAAATTCTTTAGGCACGAAGATGTACGGCGATTTTCATGTTAATTCGTTTGAAGAAAGGTAGTTTCAATATTTACAAATAACATGTGGCTTTTAAATTAGCCACTTGTCATTTAACAATTTAATATACTATTTTTCATAAAATATAAATATGTCATAAATGAACTTTTCTAAATTTTAAATTCAAATACAAAATTTGACTAATAATTTCTAATATTGACAAAAAAGCACGTGGCATTTTTATTTACAATTCGTCATTTGAGACTTCGATAATTTATTTGTATTAGTTTTCGACACTTTCAATATTAAATTTAAAATATTAAATTTCAATATTATAAAATATTAAATTCATTAATTTCCTAATATTTCTTCCTTTTTCCCTCCCGCTAAGTCTCGGAAATTTAGTTTTACTTCAGATTTGTACGCTTTTAATTTTAAATTTATAGTACTTTATATTTGTCGCAAGAAGTAAGGTATAAGTTTAGTTTATAATACTACTTTTTTGTTTTAAACCTAAATTTTTAATATGTAATTTCTCTATCATATATTAATTATATTATTGTAAAATTTTCTTCATAAATTTCTAAAAATTATATAGAAGCAAGCTCAAAATTGCCTCATTGGTCTAGTGGTTAGCTTGTTCGACTACAGACATGAGGTCCTGGATTCGAGTCCCGGGTCGGGCCAATTCAAAAATCGATATTGAGTTTTCTATTAAGATTTTCTCAATATTTGCCCGAAGTTGGAAAGTTGGCGGTGCGATCCACCCCCGTGCCTCGGAGAGCACGTTAAGCCGTCGGTCCTGCGCCTGATCTCTCTCCGGTCGTGTCGGATTCCCGTCACATCGGACTATGAGAGTGAAGGAATAGAGAGTGCACTTGTGTACTATGCCTGCCAATCCGCAGTGGAGCAGCGTGGTGGGTCTATGCTCTAAAAACCCACGCTCCTCGGAGTGAGGAGGCCTGTGCCCAGCAGTGAGACGTTAATGGGCTGCTACTTACTTACTTTACTAAGTCAAAAAAAGATTGTGGTCTCTGGTTAGAAATGCGTTTACTCTACTAATGTAAACTTCTTTTTAACATAACATGGAATAGCAATTCGGTTGCCCAAGCCTGTACTTTTTAAAATTATTTTAGTATAATAGCATGACCCCCCTGCTATATCATATTACAATTAGGCACCTTCCTGATAAAACAACAAAGCTGGTCACAAGAGTTAAGACGGTAACATTGATCGTACGCGGTAGTCGAGGGTTGGTAATTGCTTCACACCTTGCTATAGCTGGATCATATTTCTTTGAGGGTTCAGTTCAGTGCAGAAAGACGAAAATGATTTTAAAGTAGCTGTAATATTTATAATGTTTACAAAAATAATGAAAGTGGGTAAACTATGTTACCTATTTGCTTGCTTTTTACTCAAAATTTCCTTTTAAAAAATTGTATTATGATTTATTTAGTAAATTTTTAGGCTTTGTTCGAACTATTTAGTAGATGGTTTATGTGAAGTTTGCATAAAATCGGTCGATCGAGTTTTCATTTATCATATTTTTTTTAAACAAATTTATTAATTACATGGTGCATCATTAATGGGGATTTTGCTGTCAAAGATAGTACAAACATGTTGTTATGTCGTTCTTGCGGTCATTATATTTTCGACGTGCTTCGATTAAAGCAAATTGTCACCGATAATTATTGCTTGGTGTTTATATGTTTTAAAATAGCTAGCAATTAATAAAATATTTTTTGTTTGAATAAATGTAGTTTTATCAATTCACTCAGATTATCATTCCAGTCACTTAATGTTCCCGGCATAAAATTATACAAATACATTAACAGCAATATTTTGGAACGCGAGACAGTTTTAATAGTCCACCGCTCTGGCGGACCGTTACTCGAGAACTGCCGAGCACGGGTGCCTGACGCTTGTGACTCATTGACTCTGTCCAGCGCCGTTAGATGGCGCTGGCGTTCCGGAAATTAGTTGACTCCAACTTATACAACGTAATAGCGGCCAAAAATGATAAATCAGTTCGATAAATATGGTAGTTATTATTATTTTTTTAACAAATATTTCTTCTGTATTTTAAAATGTCGTAGTGTAAAATTATAGCTATTTAATTAACAAGTCCTACATAATTTACAACATTTAATAAGTTCATAATGCAAATAACATTTATTTATTTACATAGGATACCAACAGGTTACAGTAATAATATGCAAAATATAAAGAATTAATAAATAACAAAAGGTAATTACTGCAAACCCACTTATTGGTTGCCTCAGCATGCAAAAAATATATTCTAACTAAGAGGAATAAAAACAAGCAATGAAGAAAGAAACGAAAGTAAAGAAAAAAAATAGTAATAATATTTACAATTATTAAAATTATCTAATATTAGGCAACGAGATCTACATTAGGACAGGCAACACAGTGATTTACAATTTTCCTTTTAAAGGATTCATAATCACCATGTACACCTTTGTAAGTTGGACAAGGATAAACGTAATATAATAGTGTGTTACACTGATTGACTGCTAATTTGTATACCTTTACTTATAAATTATATATGTAGGTACAGTCGGTAATCTAGACTTATGAAAAGCTAAGCTGGTTGTAGACCATAAACTGCACTCACTAGTTGCTGGTTTGATCTAAAATTTTATACAAAAATACTACTTTCTTCTCATATTTCAATGGGATGGGGAACTATGCGTGTATCACTAATATTAACAAAAAGACGTACATTATATTCAAATTCATAAGGTCCTTGTACAGCACTTTTGATTCGTCATATACAGTATTTTCCCTACGCACGATTGTTGATATACGAATTCTACATCTAAAGTTACAAGGGTTCCTTTGGGCCCTGTTCTGAGAATCGGCTGAGTTAATTCTTCGAATTATAGTAGGATCCCTCAATTGTTTCAATAGAAGTCTTAAATTATTGTTAATATTCTGGCGTATAATTGGATAAAAGTTGGGACATCCCCGTAATTGTAGACACCTGGACGTAGTAGCGACGAGGGTAACATTGATCGAGCGCGGTAGCCGAGGGGCCGTAATAAGTATTGCTTCACACCTCGCGTTACCCGGATAAAATTACTTCCCTGAAGTGATTCGATGCGAAAATTAAGGACACTATTTCATTAAAGAGTATATTGCTTATATATTTACTAAGATTTTTGGGTTTATAGACCTATGTTTATTGCAAATTAGTGCAGAATAATCACAGAATTGGCAGAGACGTATCGGCGATTAAAATAATCATCCAGATCATTCATAAATTATACCTTCTGTGTTGCGTTTATAACTACTTACTCTTTGCGTCCATAAATTTAGTGCAATATATTCATAGAATTAACAAACATGTGTCGCGAATCAAAATAATCAGTAGATCATTCATTATATACTTTTATGTTGCGTTTACAACTACTTTTGGCGTCCACAAATCATCATAACGATTTCGAACTAGTGCAATATAATCATGGAAATACTTACAACAGTTTGATATAATCATCCAGATAATTAATAAAATGTAGGTCCTATTCGCTCCTTTGTTTACTACTACTAATTATAATCACACAATTAGTAAAGACTTATCACCATCTAGGTCATTCATAAATTATACCTTATATGTTATAGATATAAAATCTACTTCCTCTTTACTTTTGCGTCCACAAATCGTCATAATGATTTCGAAATAGTAATATAATCGCAGAATTGACAAAGACTTATCATAGATTGAAATAGTCATCCAGATCATTAAGATATGTATAGATTTACTTACATAGGAGTCTCAAAACGTTGAATTTTGTCTAACTATTGACATTATTTATATAATTAGCGTCTTCTTCTTCTGAAGGTGCCAACGCCTTCCGAAGATCGGCTATCATAAGGATCAATTGAACTTTCGTTACATCCGCGTGGAACAAGGATTTAGTGCTTAAATTATACAATGTCCGAAAAGTTTTGAGCCACAAGGTCCGCCTTCTCCCTGGTGTTCTTTTCCCTGGGTCATAAGTTGAAACAATTGGTCCTTTTTATGCCGCACTACATGACCAAGATACTCAAGCTTTCGAATCTTTTTCGTATTTCAACCTTCCCTTCTCTTCTAGTCCATGTGCAAGATCTTTTAAGCAGAAAGTCTATTCGTCGGTTAATGGCTACTTAATGACAATGCCGCCTTTTTGTACCCTATGAGTAAGTTATTTTATATATTGCATGAACTGTTTATGGTGCACAATAAAGTGTATTCTTTCTCTTATTCCGACCTTAAAATCCTTTTATATCACCAGTGATAGATGAATTGGTTCGTGATTTCATCTTCACAGTACTTACATTAATTTATTTATATTATAGGCTTTAGAGTTCAAGTACTAGTTTTATCAAAATCCGTCTAGTAGTTTTTATGTGAAAACTGGAATGGCGACCCCGCACCGGTCGACGCAGTGTAGGAAGATCCTCCACAAGGTGGACGGACGATATAAGGAGGGTTGCCGGTAGCCGCTGGAGCCAGGCGGCGCTAGATCGGGCCTTGTGGGCATCATTATGTGAGACAGATGTCTAGCAGTGGACGTCCATCGGTTGAAGAGACGACGACGACGACGAATTAATTTATTAATACATATCCATGTTATTAATATATTACTCAAATTGGTATATAAAGAATAATGTTCATATAAGTATTACGATATTATAGTAGTTATATAAAAAATATTTTGTAATGTTTTAACATCAAAGGTTTCATGCGTTTAATAAGGTTTTGGCGGTAAACGCGTAATTTTAAAATTTAAATCACACACTAATTAACAGTCAATGCAGTCAGAGGTTAAAAAAAGCGCATTAGTAATTAAAAAACTTATAACTAGCAACCTTAGTGCACGAAAAAAAACGTAAATTTCACCCTTGAAAGAGTTTTTGTAGGGCGTTTCACTTGACACGTAGCTGCGAGGCGGCGAGCCAAATAAGCTCGTGTGTAATTAGGCTTAGAAGAAATTACCGCCGCACTTCGTCGCAAATATGTAAAGTTTATTAAAAATTAACACGCAAAACGACGAATGCTGTGTTTCAAAGATGACAAAAATATAAATAAATACATTCAAATTCGGTAATTGTTTATTTAAGTAGGCCTTTGGATTGGGAACGACCTCTCCCTACCAGTCGTGATGGCGAAGATGCTGGAGGCTTCTTGGAAGGCGATGGTCTCCTTCTGTAAATCCGTCATGCGCCAGAAGGAGAGAGCTGAGCAAGAACGTGAAAGCCACTAGCTCCCGAAGACGACAAGGACCTGGGCCAGCCTGTTGAAAGACAGACATTAAATTTCCCTGATAGTGGCAACTTGGAGTTGCGAGTGGTCGCAGGGGGGGCTGTGGTCGTTTTCTTAACAAACATACGACTCCAGGAAGACAGCAGGTTAATGTGGTCTTAATCTGCCGTGGCATATTGCCAACAAGAGGTATCCCCTAATAGGAGTAGCCTAAAAAGCACAACGTGGCGGAGGCCCCGTCGAGTTTTCCGGAGATCCCGGAGCTCTCCGTTATACGTAGAGGTAGGCCACCGGGGGGGTTTTAGTGGAAAATACCACATAACCCAATCTATCCTCCGAAAAGGTCGGGTATCAAATAAAGATTTCCCCTCGACAAAAAAATAGGCCTTTGGGTTAACAAGTGCAGTTTATTTCCTGTAATACTTCCAATATACGACTGATGATGATATCAAAGAATGACTTACAATATAAAGTTACGAAGGTTCCTTTGCGCCCTGTTCTGAGAAGAGTCCACAGAAAACTCGATTGGATGTCTCATTTTTTTCTCATCATCATTACAATATCTATTGGTGGAAAAAATAAAGGAACCAAAAAATTTACATTTGTTTTTTTGATCCTTTAATATTTTCCGATAGATAGATATATTTTTAGATTAGAGCAATTCATTCACTCGTACGCGTTTTTATCTTTTAATTATAGAAAAATAAATTATAGAAGGATTTCTCAATTAGCTTTCTTCTTTAAAAAAAAAAAAATTATTAAGTGACAACTTTTGCAGTTCTTCTGGGAGTTTGTTATAGAAACTTATACAACGTTACCATTGAATTTATTGTCTATTTTACGCAGCCTGCTACAATATATAACAATTTTACCCTTATTTATTAAGTTATATATTTTCACTTTTCTTCGTAGTGTAAATATTTTTATGAACGTACAGCAAGTTTTCGAATATGTATACGCAGTAAATTATTTTAACTGCTCTACATTTCTCTCTTATCGACCCATATTGTAAATCGCATGAACTGCCTTTTCCTGGAGTACAAATATTACATGTATATCAGCAGTATTACCCCTGGAATCATATGATATATTGTTACTATGACCACCATGAAACATACCAGTCTGGCAGTTCCAATGAATATTTTTAACCGGGTAGGTCGTAGGACCAAGCCTGTTCGATAAAACACTTGTGTTATAACAGTAATTATTGTAGGCAGTGAATAGCGCAGGAGATATTTTAGTGTAGAAGTGTATGGCCAAACACAAATGTACTCTCTATTTTTTTCACTTTCATTGTTCAATAAGAGAGAGAGAGAGAGAGAGAGACCCGCCGCAAGCCCAACGGCCTAACGTACTCTCCAAACGCCGACACTGACCCAGGCGTTTACGGGGCATGGTGGGTTCTGCCAATACTTGCATAGATTCAAGAAGAAGGATAGCCCATCGTGCACCTGTGACCCTGGGGCGGTGGATGACGTCGAAAACATGGCCTTTGACTGCCCTGTATTCACCACCTTAAGAACAACCACAGAAATAAAATTTAATAACACACTAACCAGAAACACTATACAACAAATATTAACACACAAAGAAAACGCCAGAATCTTGATGGAGTACCTCGAATATTATATAATAGTTAAAGCAGTAACTAAAAGAAATGAGACACGATAAAACGACAACACTATCGAATGGATCCTTATTTTCTCCACCTTAAAATCTCTGGTTAAAAAGAAACAAGAATCACAATATATTTACGCTTATTTACACTGTTTATATTTATACATATTTTAAGTAAATCATACAACTGCATTTTATATTTGCTCAAAGTACTTTAAGTTTTAAAATCAAAGAAATAAGATTATATAAAAATTGATCACAATAATTGTCAAACTTCCAAAACTGTAATTTAAAAAATGATTCGATATAAGATAAATTAAGCAATGCTGAAATAATAAAAGTTGTACCAAAAATTTTAAGGGCAAATAACGGCCCCGATCACCACGTTGGGAAAAATGGATATTAAAAAAAATAAAAAATAAACACGTACCCTCCGAGGCACGGGGGTGAAGCACACTGTCAACTTCACAACTTTGGGCAAATCCTGAGGATTTCTTACAAGAAATTCAATATAAATTTTCTAACTCATAATGATCTAAAGAATCTAGACTAAAGATGACCAACCAACAAACCAACGACTGGATTTTGATGTCTACTATTACATTCACGTTTTGCACTGCCTCGGGCATCTTCCTCAGGCATCAATTAAATGCCCGGTATTCTATTTTTCCCGCAGTTATACAGGCTGATTCCCGCCGACTACTTTAGCGGGTCCACCCAGGTCAAATATGGCGGAGAATAAGCGAGAAGAGAGAAGCATAAAACATAGGGGCGTAGGACTCTCCGCTAATATCGTCATTAATGGCATCCATAATTTCCATACTGTGGGTGTTCGTTCGGTAATGTTGGTGCAATCTAACACTTTACTAATTAACTCAGATTATAATGTTCAATCACTTAATGTTACCGATATCAATTCTTAAACAAACTCATTAATGTTAATAGCTAGGAACGCGACAGTTTCAAAAGTCGACCGCACCGGCGGGCCATCACTCGAAAACTACCGAGAGACGCGCGGCGGACTGCCACTGTTGACTCTGTCCCACGCCGATAGACAGGTGGTGCCAGCGCTGCACAGACTACCACACTACGACATATATTATATATAGTATAATTTATTATTGTTATTATTGTATTTCTCAAAAGAACAAATAAATTTTTAAGTTAAAAATTATATACGGGGACATAAAAAATTTTTAAGGTGAGGCATGGTTTAAAAGAGGCTGGGAAACATTGATGTACTGTGTTCATGAAAATCGCGTTTTTTATGTTTGGTAAAAATTTTTTATGCATAGTTATTGCGGGTAATAGATAACACTTTACGTAGACAAATAACCCCCTACGGGGCAACCGCAGTGAACCAGCGCTTCACAGACACGCCGCGCGCCGCCGCCTGAATACAAATTACTTGTACAGTCTGCCCTAGCCCCTAACCTGTTATATCTTGTAAAACATTTGAGACTATTTAAAATTGAAATTACATTGAGAATATTAATTAGCTGTTCCACGCGGTTTTACCTGGATAAGTCTAGATGGCACGGAGACATCATGAGTTTTGATTACGTAATTCGTTACGTAACGTTTCTTCTAAACGGCTGGACCGATTTTCATGAATTTTTGAAGTTATTCACACCGTCACAAAAAACAGACAAGTTAGCTATAGTCAACATTTTAGTTGTTCCTTAATTATTTTATTATATTACTCGTTAGATATATTGTGATATTGAATCAACTTGACATTTTTATCAAAAGTATAACTTTCAGACTCAACTATAGAAAACAGATTATAAACTATTTATATCCAATAAAAGTTAGTTTACGTTTATTATTTTGGAATCTTTGGCTTTGCCTTGCATTGAGTGAACGAATGATGGATGTATTTCATTTGACAAGCAACTACGGCGTGGATTTATGGTTAACATTTCGAAGATACTAACTGCTTACTTAACTTGCTTCTATATTATTTTGCACTTTTTTACGTAATCAAGCGTGTATTTCAATAAGAGATAAAATAATCGCGCTAAAAATTGTGCTATCCAATGATAATGACTGATAATTTAAAAGTTCCGAGACAAAGCTTATACAAATCATTGTTTGAAATGATTTTTATTTTGTTACGCCAAAGATGTATAACTTTTAAAGCGTGTATATAGGTACACACATGATTTTTCTGTATTTACAGTTGGATTCGAGAATGACTTATATTTACTATTAGATCCGATTAATTACAAATTTACTCATATTTTCACGGAATCATAAAAACCTCGCGGGACACCACTGGGAACAGCTGGATTTTATATAAATATGTAATTCTAAATAAGGATTGGTAACTGTAAATTCGTCTGGAAGAATTGCAAGATTTATCTAAAACGAGAAACCCTTCTAATCAGAAAAACCCGACATAATTATGCAAAAGGATAGCAATCTTCCAACAACAGACTTAAGAATGAAGAGCCAAATAAATATTTATTTCCTCATTTTCAAATTAAGTAGCTCACTTAGGAACAAAGGAAATTCGCGGTTTTCTTTAATATTTTATAACAAACTTTCTAAGGGCAGAAGCGCATTGTTATAAAACGTCTCAAGTATTCGAGACTTCGTCGGTTGTTATTGAAACGAATTATTTGAAACTAAATAATTAGTCTAGACAAATAATCAAATAACATTAAATATTATCTAACGTGTTTGAACTTCCAAATGCAATTGAGTAAATTTTGTGATTTCTGTTTGTAATACCAAAATAACAACGTCTTATTAAAGATTATAGGAATTAAGTTTTTTTTTCCACTTAAGAAACTGTAAGAAACAGAGTTATTTCATATTTACTACATACTTTTATTTCCAATCACGTAAGTATAATTAGATTCCTCTACAAGTTGCATATATATTATTTTCATGTAATATTCACCAAAAACGAATTTTGATCAGGTTTACTTATAGATTGCTAAATAACATGTAACACAGTTAGTAAAAAAAGATAATTAGCAGTCTATTAATATCTCACTGATGAGGACACGCCTCCTATCTCATATTGACAGAGTTTTTCGATCATAGACCCATTACGCTGCTCCACTATCGATTGGCAGGCACATACCCAAGATTTCAGTGGGTAGTTCAGTTTGAAGTGCTTCAGTTGCCTTTCATTAACTAAAGTCATCTTACCAAAGACAATTTCCGAAATTTCACCAAGATAAATTGCGAAATTTTGAACCTCTGGGTTATAGTGGGTATTGTGAGGTCTCCACCATCGCGGAGTCCCAAACTCCTGTCCAGACGTCGGTCAAGGTTTCTGCATAAATACTTTTCACAGCGACAAAAAAGGCACATACCCTCGAATAAAACGGGTAGCTCAGTTTGAAACGCTTCAGTTACTAAAGACACAGGATTAAGTCTTACTAAAGATACAAATTACAAAATTTCACCAGGGAAGAATGCGAAAGCTGAACCTCGCAGCCTTACACATGGAAGAAAATGGTTTCGCTTGATTATAGTGGGTATTGCGCGGTTTCCATCAGCGCCGAGTCCCAAACTCCTGACCAGTCGTTGGTTTGGGCTTGTGCCTAAATTTCCTAGCGACAAAAAAAGGCACATACCCTAGAATTGCCGTATATTCAGGTTTTCTCACAATTTTGAAAGATTTGGAACAGTGGTTAGGTCCATAGGTTTAGCAAAAAGATTTGCCTAGGATTCGATCGCCTTTTTTTGACGCTGGGAAATGCCTTTACGCACCCCGTTCAGACGAAATCTAAACGGGAGTGTGGGACTCGCTGGCATAAGCCAGACTAAACCACTAAAACCCACCGATACCCTCCCCGTCCTTTAGTGAAGCACCAGATAATCATCTGGTGCTTCAATAACTGGTTGACGTAATCTACCCTGGCACTCCGGGATACTCACGCTGGGAAACCTAGGAAGGGGGTAGGAGAAGAGGAGCGTCTAATGAGTCCTCCCTCTGCCTCTCATGTTCCTTCTTCAGCGAAATAACATATTCGCAGAAGGAGGTCATGGATTCGATCCCCTGATTCTTAACAAGAACCCACGTGACTATCCATAGGGCTATCAGGGCTTTACAACATACTGTACTTTTCCATAATTATAAAACCAGCTTGTCTTTCATATCTAGGGCGCATCGGAAATCCTTAAGCACTCTTATAAGGGCATTAAACAGTTTTCACAAAGGGGTATGTCAAGTAGGCTTTATATTAAGTGGCGAGGGACTTTCTGTTTTAGAACCTTTGGGAGCATGCAATTTAGGATTACAACAGTGATTTATCAAACAGTATTTTGAGAATAACACATAAAAATATTTATAAAGTTAATTTCTACGTCATCTTGCACGAACTTTTTAAAGTTATTACATAGAAGAATCCTCTAAACCTTTAACGTTACTTTTCAAAGAAAGAAAGAAAACTTTATACAGATCATAATGTGATACAGTTGGCGTTGTACTATTTTTTAGTCAAATCGCTTAATTTAATATATAAAAGACCTTTATTTATACTAGTTTCAACAAGAATAAATTGGGAAAAGTGGTAGAACTTGATTGGGTGAATAAAAAATAGTAATCAATTGAAAGACACAGGATTTCACATAAAATTACTAATGCGATTCAATAGTAGTATTATTGATTAATGTTTAAATATTACTAATAAAATATATTAGTAATAACTAGCACATTCAAATAAATGTTTGTCTGCTCGTTGTATATTCGGCAAAATAAAGCAATTGGTAATTTTTTTGTCAACTAATTGCATGCCAATAACTTAACGTAGGTGCCACTGAGTCTATCACATAATTTATTTTAACTATTAGTTAATTATATGCCGAATAATTTCAAGCAAAGTTTAGTTTACCGGTAAAGTAAATCAACAAATAAACCGCTGATTAATTAATGCAGTTACCATAAATGTATTTTAAATGTTGCGGTGGTAGTGTTGATTATTTTCAACATATTTTCGGAGTCGTTTATATTAACAAACATTGTATTGTTTTTGTTTATTAGTTTTGTATGTAAATATCCGGGTTTTTTGCGACTGTCTTAGCTATAAACTACTCGCTTGACCCCTAAGCCATAATGACTTATGATAGTTATTTCTCACTCACTGACGCTCTTTAAATCCGTGATACCTACTATATCCATGTTAATGAAATGTTGTTAAGGCCATTTTAGATCTAATATCTAAAATATCAAAAATAACATTCTATTGTATAAAATAGCCTTGGTAAATAACACATATTTTTGCAATATATAAAAGATAATAATGGTAACTGTGCGTTATCCTTTAGAGATAAATATATACTATAGCGGGCTTTATTATCGATCTTTTTAAGATATATAATTCTGTAGCAAATTAATTTGAATTTTCTCGTAAGGTTTAGCCAGCGTTTGCGATTGTAGCGCAAAACAATCTGTTTATTACCACATGCAGATATAAATCGTTGAATTTTCCGGCTTTTCTGTACGGTATAATATTTGTGTGTTACATATATACGTTCTCGTAAATCATTTTATTTACTGCTGAAAACTGCATTATAATCCGTTGGATAATTCAAAAGATGCGAAGGAACTAATTTCGAAAGAGGCTTAATTTTATACGATGTAATGATTTATCTTATATTTATTTTGATATATTGCTAAACTCAACAGACATTGGCTTATTATTCACATATGATTAACGCATAAGTAAGTAGCAGCCTATTAACGTCCATCCGCCGTGGGTACTACGGGCGGAGGTTCTCGCGATCTCCTATCAGAGTAGAATTGCTGCGAGTGCATGCGAGGAACGGAGCAATGACCGGGTCGGGAGGATCAGGGCTCTCACCAACAGACCACTGATCGAAAAGTAGAGCCAAGACCTTGGATCCCCAGCTACGGGTGTGAACACAGTGGCAGCGATCCGTCCACACCTGGAGAATTGAATCACTAGGAGGCATGGATCTCTCTCCTACCGTCTGGTGCAGGTGCTGACGGGGAATAGATGTTTCGGCAAGTATCTGCACCAGATAGGTCGTGAGAAAACGCCCGTCTGTCATGAGTGTGGTGTACCATACGTTGATAGAATGTCCAGCGTGGGCGCCCCATCGGCGTATGTTGTTGTCGCTGGTCCAAAGAGACGTCTCTTTGGAGAGCATAATTGATGTGATGCTCACCAGCGAGTTTGGATGGAGAGTGGTTGCCTTCTTTTGCGAGAACGTCTTCTCGCTAAAGAAGGCTAATGAGAGGCAAAGGGAGGATGCTGCTAATGCCCTTCCTCTCCGTCGAAGGAGGCTGGGTGGCAATAGGCGCAGGTATGCGCTCCAGTATTCCCCTCTGTAAACTGTAGACTGTTACAGTCGGCATCATCCAGGTCACTAGAGTGGAATGCGAAATGGGACCCTCTAGTGATCTCATCCAAGGATGACGAGAGATGCGCGGGGTTTTAGTGGGTATTCTGGTTTCAGCGAGTCTCACGATTCCGTTTGAAAGAATTCTTATTCTTCCGGGGTGCGTTAAAGCATTTCCCAGCGATAAAAAAACCTATTAACGTCCTGCTACTGGGCACAGGCCTCCTCATTCATAAAAGAGAGGGTTTTTTGACTTTAGAGTCACCACACTCGTCCATTGCGTGGTTGACAGGCATAGTACACAAGTGCATTCTCCATTCCTTCACGCTCAAAGATGTGGCGGCAATTCGACACGACCGGAAAAAGATCAGGTGCATGACCAACGGCTTAACGTGCTCTCCGAGGCACGGGGTTGAAGTACACCGCCGACTTTCAAACTTTGGGCAAATATCGAGACAATCTTAATAGAAAACTCAATATCATATCTTCGTATATGACTACGTATGTTACAGATATGTTAAACTTTCTCGGAGAGTAATCCCAAATGCGACACCTATTTGGAAAAAAAAATTATCTTAAAATGTCTTTTCAAGTTAGAGCTACTAATTTGTAAAATAAAATCTCCCCTTAAATAAAAGGCAATCATGATCAGTTTAAATATTTTATTGTCAATTAAATTCCTAACATATCTTCCTTTTTTCCTCCCTCTAAGTCTCGGAAATCTAAAGTTTTAGATTTGTATAAGTATAAACAAGACTTAAATATTAGTTTGCCAAAAAAGTTTCACATCACATGCATACTTTATACCCACGCAGTTTCATAACATTTTACAAGAAAAGTAATACAATTAATATCGATTTTTGACTTTACCCGACCCGGGACTCCAACCTAGGATCTCATATCTGCAGCTGAACATGCTGACCAATGAGGTCCCTGCAATGCCATTAGAAGATTCAATTCAAAACAATTATTTTATTTGATTATTATCAAATATCAACACGGGAACGGTAATACTGAAAATATGAAAGTATCAAAGCGACTGAACTGTACATCTCTTTCATGGTAATTTGTACAATTTAAACGTTAAATATGAGATGGTAAAGAGTTCATTTGTTAAGTATAAGTTGCCGTGAGTATCAAAATACGAGGCGTAAGTCCTTGTTGGACGCAAAGAGACGGATCGCAATGAACAACATTAATTAAAAGCTCCTTTCTCCGTCCGCCGCCTCGAGACACGCAGTCTGAACTAGCCCTTAGCGTAGTGGAAATTTGTTTTAATTAAGGAGTTTTCTATTTTTTTTTTATTGTCGAAATTATTTGAAGTTTTAATGACTGCCCCACGGATTCCGTTAGCCTTTTGTCAAAAGGCGTCAATGAATCCTTAAATTGTCTACACCGTATATTCTTAAGACGTATTATTATTGTAACTAAAATAATCTTTCAATCCGTGTCAATATTTTATTAAAGAAAAGTTTAACAATCATTAAAAATGAATATTGAAGCACTAAAGACATTTTACTTAAACTTGAACTATACTAAGCAGCACAAGATCTGTTCATATAATTGTTCTGCTCATTAAAGTTATCTCGTATTGCATAACATTTCGTAATATTGCACAATGGTTTTACTATTTTTAAGTGTTGCAACAATATTACTTAATAACTCACAACATTTCATAGTTATCAGTAAGTAAGTAAGTAGCAGCTCATTGACGTCCCACAGCTGGGCATAGGCCTCCTCACACCGAGGTGTGAGGGTTGTTAGAACATAGACCCACCACGCTGCTCCATTGCGGATTGTCAGGCATAGTACACAAGTGCACTCTCTATTCCTTCACTCTCATAGTTCGATGTGACGGGAATCCGACACGACCGGAGAGAGATCAGGCGCAGGACCGACGGCTTAACGTGCTCTCCAAAGCACGGGGGTGGATCACACCGCCAACTCCCCAACTTCGGGCAAATATTGAGAAAATCTTAATAGAAAACTCAATATTGATTGTTGAATTGGCCCGACCCGGGACTCGAACCCAGGACCTCATGTCTGTAGTCGAACATGCTAACCACTAGAACAATGAGGCACTTCAGTTAGTTATCAATGTTGTCACCTATCTATAGTCTGACAATATGAATACTGGATAAGTTTAAATTTATTTCTAAATACATATTTAGTATAAAACGAAGTCGCTTCCACTGTTTGCATGCTTGGATCTTTTAAAATACCTTACGGATTTTCATACAGTTTTCAGCAATAGATAGAGTAATTCAAAGGGAAGGCTCACACGTATAATACATACATGATATAAAATAAATAAATAAATAAAAATAACTTTATTTACGAAACATGCAAAACAATAATGTAAATATCTTAAAGTAAGTAATACCTATCGGTCGGGGATTCAGCTGCAAGCTGCTTTTTCAGTCCACGCCTAGTGCGACTGCTGCCAACACAGCAAACATTAAATTATGATTAATTGAGAATAAAATTTAAAGGTAGTTCATGAGCTGTGATGAAGTGTTTTAAGATTATAGAATTATTAACAGTTTACGGACACTCGCTGAAAACATGAGACAATTCTCAATACACAGAAAAAAAAGAACTAAATAACAATACGCTTAATAGAATAACTTGTTTAACTATTACCCAGTTACTAGCAATTTTTTGAGTATTTATTTATTTATTTACTTTACTTTATTGTAATCAACAGCTACTATTACAAATATACGTACAGTTAGAGATATTATACAAAATAAGGCCAAAATTTAGTAGCCATTGCCTGCATAAGGTTTTAAACGCTTATAGTACGGAATAGCAGAAAAAATTAAAGATTTCTCGTTGTCGTAACAAACATATTTTTGTGCTCTTAAATTCCTAATAGTCCGGGATTTCCGGAACTAGGTTTGCTCTTGATTACTATCGAGCTAATTCTCCGTGAGTAGTTTCATTTTGTTGAGACGCCCAACAATTTCCGCCCAAGTGGTAGATAACAGGGGTAGCAGGAATATAATATGTAGATTTGGTGATTCTCAAAACTGTCCAACAGAGTCCTTTTTGTTTATATCCGAAGATCGTTATCTAAATTTTTGAAAAAATATTTGTACTACAAATCGCGCGGTACGTTATTCCACAAAACGCTCAAAAGTTCACAGAGGAAATCACAGAAACCAAGTAGCTTATAATAAAGTCTCGTAATATGTACTATTAATAATTTCCTCCATTAAAGAGAAAACTGCTTCTCTTCATCAATTTTTCAAATGGATAAAATATACTACCAAATGGAGCTAAAGCAATAAAAGGACAAAGCTATCAATCGAAACCGCTTGGCAAATCTCCAAGTAATAAATTGTTTTTGGTATAATACACGAATATGACTTCCTCTGTTGTCAAATTGTTTACATAAGTTTTTTTGACATTTATTTGACAAAGGTAATTTTATTATGGAAGAAAAGAAAATTGATATTTTGTACATATTTCAAATGTCTTAATATTTGTATGTATATTATATAACTGATCTTATGATCCTATGGTCGAATGGTGAGGAATGAGCTGTGGTCAACGTTATCTACGTATGGGGTGAGCGGTTGTCTGATCCAAGCATTGAAGTCTCTCTATGAGGGTTCTAGTGCCTGTGTCAGAATAAACGGAGCGTACACGGAGTGGTTTCCTGTCGAAAGAGGTGTTCGACAGGGATGTGTTGCGTCACCATGGCTGTTCAACCTTTTCATGGATAAATGTTTGACAGATTTAAAAGAATGTATGTATGGGTTAAGAATGAATGAATTACTCATCAAATGTTTACTCTACGCTGATGATCAAGTAATACTTGCGTCATCCGCTAACGAGCTTCAGGAGATGCTAAATATTATGAATGAAGCTTTGAAAGGGAAAGGAATGAAAGTGAATGTAAACAAAACGAAAGTTATGCTTTTTGAACGAGATGAATCTATGATGAATGGCAATATTTTGATAGATGGGGAACAAGTGGAAGAGGTGAAAGAATTTGTATACTTGGGATCTAAATTTACAAAAGATGGAACATGTGAAAGTCATATTGAAAGGAGAGTGAATGCAGGGAATATGGTAAATGGTGCTCTGCATGCCTTTATGAGTAGTCAGATGGTGTCTCGAAGGGTTAGACTGGCTGTGAATGCAGGAGTGTTGGGAGCAACACTTATGTATGATAGTGAAAGTCGGGTATGGCAGAAGAATCACAAAAGTAAAATAAATGCGGTAGAGATGAGAGCGTTGAGAAGCATGAGTGGATTAAAACTGAGTGACAGAGTGAGAAATAGTGTGATAAGAGAACGTTGTGGTATAAAAGAAGACGTAGTGACTAAAATTGAAAAAGGTATGCTTAGATGGTTTGGGCATGTAGAGAGAATGAATGAAAGGAGACTGACAAAAAGGATTTATGAGTTAAGAGTGAATGCGAAAGTTTAAAAATTACATTACATACTAATGTATGTAATGTAATTTTTAATGGTAATGGAATTTTTTCTCTTTCTTACTGATTCAGACAAAGTTGCGCAGGTCAACTAAAGCTAAGTTCTAATAGCATCTTATAAAGCAACAAAATTGAAAGGATTTCGTTACAACAAGTATAGCTTTTGGTATATAGAACTTACGTTAGACTACGATTCTTTAAAAGCTTGTTACTTAGCATCAAATAACAATGAATATCTCACAAAGAATTTAACGTGTCTGAACCGCTATGGATTAACATAAATCCTTAAATAGATACCAATAATAGAATCTGCAAACAAAAAATTGGTTATTAAGAAGTTTTGGATAACATAAAGAAACATTTTGCATTAGTTTTTACGGACAGTCCTAGATATAAAACCATTTTACAAAGGTCAATTAATAAATTCAAATCCTTTATATTAGGAAAATCCTCTGATAAATCGTACTATATTTGAAATATTACTTAGCCTATAAAAAGCGTGGAACACAATGAATTGCCTTAATCTGAATAAAGTAAATTTTATATTATATTGTCAGCATGATCGTAGAAAGGATACCTAAATGCGTTTGTTGTGGGTTCCTCTTGTAACTTCGTAGAAATATGTTCTTTAAAATTACCATCAGTCGTACATTGTGTGGAAAAATCAGAATTTATCAATCCCAATTACGGCCTCAACGTCAGCTTATCTTGAAAAGTCCGTTCTGTAAAACTAATTATTTTCAGAAATCTTTTCAGGTACAAGATATAACTTTGTGGAATATATATACTTTATTTGTGTATAGTTATTTTGTATTAGAATATAGTTATTTGTATGTAGGTTTATCTGAATACACCACCCACCTATCTCTGCTACAACTATTCCTATACCAAAGGTTGTCTGGTAGAGATCGCTATCAAGCGATAAGACCGCCTTTTGTACTCTGCCATCTTAGGTTAGCCAGATATTTGTCTTTATTTTGTTTCTTTTTGTGGTGAACAGTGTAAGTATTAAATAAAATTTATGTATTTGAAGCTGTCTCGACTTTCGTTTTATATAAAGTTACAGTGTAATTTTAACATGCCAAATTGTAGGATAATACTTTGATATATCTATTTATTTGAGACGTATTGGGGGCTTTGTTTCATTTAATAAAATGTAAAAACTTCCTCTTCAGAGTTCACTTTATCAAAAGAGAATATTTGGCAAATGGCCAAGGGTGCGACTCCAATTGATAACTTTGTCCTTTTGTTCGCCTTGGCTCCATTTTATTATATTCTATGCGACGTAACCGTTTGTGGGACTGCCTTTTTATATTTATGTCTTCATATCTTATAAGGCCTATACCTTATATGCCTATGAAGATAGGAGTCTCGAAAGTACATTCTATATTATTCTTTCCAGCAGATTTTCTTTAACATTAGTACATACAAGCCATAATTAAAAAGAAACATCGTAATAAATATATAAACGACCGACGACGACATCGTATAAACGACCATGAATTGACAAGTATTATGAAAACGTGATTCCTAATACTAAAACTAGGTAGCTCTGAAAAGAACTTTTAAGTAAAGATAAAGAAAGATTCAATGTCGCTTGCGTCCACTGTGTAAGGAGCTGACCGGCTACCTAGTTCATAATAGTGCACTCCCTTCTCCCGCACTGACCCTCTCTCGTCGCGTTTGTTACTCGATGCGCTGCGTGGCAGCCGCCGCCGGTATATATTTTTATTTTAATTTCATGATATCTTTTGAATAGAATATCCGATTTCAATAAGTTAAAAAGTAATCATGAGGTTATGAAACAGTCTAGAATATTAAATTATTTATTTGGATAAAAGTTTATAAATGTTATGGATAACACGGTCTGATTCTGATTGGCATTTCTATCAATTTGTTAAATGTAAAAAAGTAGTTATAGTGCCGTAACTACAATAGTTAGATATATGGTGTCGCGAATTTTTTGGTAGATATTGATATATTCTATAATATCGTCGAACATTTTTTTGTCCTATAATTAATACTCTTGCTTCACAGCGTATGCGATGAAAGACATTTTATGGCAAATTTTTGACATCTTCGGTTGGTTTTAATAGGAATTTCTAAAGATTTCTATAGTAATCTAGTACTAAATATAGCCTATGTTACTCAGCGATAATGTAGCTTTCTAATGAAAAAACAATTATTAAAATCGGTCCAGTAGTTTTTGAGTTTATTCGTTACATACAAAATTACAAATCTTTCCTCTTTATAATATTAATGTAGATCTCCTGGCAGTGAAAAGTCTACTAAGTCGGACTTATTTTCTTAGTTAATAAAATGTTAGATTTTAATAGTTTAAGAAATATTTTACAGGATAAAGATTAATACAGAGGTGTGAATACTATGGTTTGATTATTGTCGGTACAAAAAAGTAGTTATAATGGCCTAACTATATTAGTTGTACACATGGTATCACGGACTTTTTTATAAATATTAATACGTTCTATAATATTGTAGAACATTTTTTGTTCTTTCATCAATAATTTCCGTAGCGCACGGGATAATAAAATTTTTGTGACCCATTTATTTCACACCTCAGGCTGTATTAATGTATTTTAACTACGTATCCTTATTATTTTTGAGAAATTAATATAGCCTATATCAGTGAAAATGCAGCTTTCTAATGGTGAAAAAAATTTGAAATCTTTTGAAAGTTTTTGTGTGAAAATGTTACAAACATACATACCATACTACATCCGATTTATTTTTTCAATAGATGGTCCCTTTTTCTATATTAATAGCGAATACAAATTGACAATCACTTGTTTTACACAGTTACTTTTTGAAAATTTCCGATTTAACATGTATGGAAGTAAAGATATGTTTAATTACAGCAATGGATGTCTACATTTAAGGTGCTCATGAAAGGTTTACAGCTAAGAAACCGTCATTAAAATTTCGATGGTAAAACCAACAAAAAATTGAAAGGTTTTAATTAAATCAAATTTCTGTTACTCTAGGGCTAGTTCAGAGCGTGTCTCAAGGTGGCAAGCAAGGGGGGAAGGGGATTCAGGGAGGATTAATTAATGTCGTTGTGTTTAATTGCGACTTGTCGCTTTGCGGCCAGCGCGGACTTACGCCTCGCATCTTTTGATCTCAGTTGTGGCATAAAGTTAACAACTTACAACAAGTGATATATGTGTAATAACTAAGTAATAAATGACTAGAAGCCTTGATGGCCAACTGCCTCATTGGTCTAGTGGTTAGCATGTTCGACTACAGACATGAGATCCTGGGTTCGAGTCCCGGGTCGGATCTATTCAAAATTTAATATTGAGTTTTCTATTTAAGATTTTCTCAACATTTACCCGAAGTTGGGAAGTTGGCGGTGTGATCCACCCTCATGCCTCGGAGAGCACGTTAGCTGTCGGTCCTGCGCGCCTGATCTCTCTCCGGTTGTGTCGGATTCCCGTCACATCGGACTATGAGAGTGAAGGAATAGAGAGTGCACTTGTGTACTATGCCTACCAATCCGCAGTGGAGCAGCGTGGTGGGTTCATGCTCTAAAAACCCTCGCTCGTCGGAGTGAGGAGGCCTGTGCCCAGCAGTGGGACGTTAAAGGGCTGTTACTTACTTACTTACTTGATGGCCTAGCGATGAGAATCCCTGGGCAGGCACTATTAACTTTGTCTTTATAACTTACGTGCTTCAATATTCTTTTTGATCCATCATTGTGAATTTCGGTGAAGCAAAACATCGTGAGAAATTGGGTGTATGTGTAACCTGTCCAACCCTGCCTGAAATTTAAATAAAATCTACCATGTTTTGTTATATATATTCATATAACAAAGCAGGTTTAGATTAAAGTTCCTTAAAACGTAATACAAGAATATTGAATTAACTGAAATTACATTACGGTGGAAAAATATGAGAAAAACTTTGTCTTTTGTTCAATCTCCAGGGACTGTTTAATTAAACGTTTGTTATAACGACCGGGGACAATAAGCCATTATAAAAACTGACCTTCCAGCACTTCAGCTCGTCTATTTTGAGAGTTTTCTTGATTTCGGAACCTATTTGTGTGGGGCCCTAACTTATTCTCTATTTATTTGTTTCCCTATTGTTGTTTGGGATGAATAAATTTTGGCTTGAATTGAAATTAACCAATTAGTGGAGATTCTTTGTATTCCAACCACTTATTATTCGTCAATTTTACGCTTACCACAATTGTATCTCATTTATATTATTACATTTCTTTAATCGTTAGCTGAACCGCGCAACTTCTGCGTATACTTTAAAGTGAGGCTTAAAATGCGGAGCCTTGTTGTCTTTTTTTCGCTGGGAAATGCTTTTATGCACTGGACTTAACCGTGTGTCAGGAGTGTGGAAGTCGGCGAACAAGAAGGACTCGCAGTACCCACTAAAACCCAGCGGAACCCTCTTCATCCACGAATGAAGTAACAGGCGTTCAATTTTCGCTATCATCTTTGTTGTCCCGGATGAATCGGACTGAGGATTCTCGAGAACGTAGGGACTTACGCTAACAGACGCTGCCTTGTAGCCTGCCTCCTGCGGCGGTGTGATGGAGCATCCGTTTCAATCTCCTTCTCTCGTTGCCTCCTGTTTGATGATTTTAAACATAGTTGGTGTCAGAACTCATATGATGAGAGAGAACTCATATTTAACGATTTCTTGTTATAAAAAAACATTATATTTATTAAAAGAAATGTCCCGCGGTTACAACCGCGTAGATACTGATCTCGTGGTAGTGGAAAGTCTTTTAAGTCGGACTATAGATTTATTTTCGTTAATATAAAAGTTTTATTTCACTTAGTTTTTCATTACTTCCTTTCAAATTATTCAAAATCTTTTTTAAATCGGTCCAGTAATTTTTAGCTTGATTATTATAAATTAAAAAACAAAAATTCAAAATGCATAAGCTTCTATAATATTAGATAAGAGATTTATTTGTAATACTTAATGTCTCAGAACTTTCCTATACACAAGATTTGACACTGGAGTTCGAGAGATTGAGATTTAAAATTCGTTATATCTTTTGAATGGAATTCCGATTTTAATAATTTAAAACGTATTTTACAGGTATTGAAACATAATAAAATATTATTTATCAAGAGATTAATATAGAGGTATGAATAATATGGTTTGCATATTGTCGGCATTTTAATTAACTTTTAAAATGCAAAAAAGTAGTTATAATGGAATAACTACAGTATTTGGACATATGGTATTGAGAAATTTTGGTAGATAATAATACGTTCTATAATACTATAGAACATTTTTTTGTTCTATCTTCACATGTTCCGGCAGCGCACTCGATAACAGCTATTTTATTTTACACTTTGGTTTATATTAATTAGTTTTTTTTTTAGGGATCCCTATAGTTTTTGAAAAAGTAATATAGCCTATATCGTTAAGTGAAAATGCAGCTTTCTAATGGTGCAGTATTTTTTGAAATCGAACCAGTATTTTTTGTGTGAAAACCTTACAAACATTCATACTTACACACACAAAAACTTAACTGTTTCCAATTTATAATATTAGTTCAGATATTAAGAAGTATATGAGTACAAAGGGTTATATATAGTATAGTTTACCAGGTTATGAATGAAATGGTCGCTTATAATGCTTTTGTACATATAAACTACTCCTAAGCCGTAAGACCGATCTTGATGGAATTTTTATGTGAGTACAGGTCTCCTATATTTCCACGGGAACGGAAACAACGTGCATTACTTCATCGGGAACAGCTAGCCGATGTATAGTATATAAAACACACAAATTATTTTTACTGCAGTGAAGAGCTAGTATATTTGCCGTCTGTACGTAACTGAACTTCTTTTAAACATCTTATCCGATTTTGATGTATCAAAAACATTCATAGTATCAGTCAAGGTAAGTATGTTGAATTTACTTTGCCAAATGCAAAAGACACGTGTACAAATATTCGAATTAATGATACTCCTGTAGATAAAGTTAAATCTATAGTATTCTTAGGTATACCATTAGATTCTGGGCTTCAGAGGGGCGCCCATATTAAGACTGGCAAATAAACTTAGTTCCGCTGCATTTGCTGTTAGAAAAGTTAGACAATACACTGATGTTGAAACTGCTAAAATGGTGTATATCGCTTATTTTTAACCGACTTCAAACCGTTTGTTACCTCATATCTCCCGACTGGGTGGACCGATCTTGATGATTTTTTTTTTAATGAAAGGAGGGGCTTGTCATAGGGTCCCATTTTTTAAAAATACAGTTCTGATGATGGCATCCATGAGAAAAGCGGATAAGTGTTAAATTTGCATTAAGCATGAGCGCGACAAATGGACGAATAACTCAAGATCACGCCAACCGATTTCGATGGTTCTTTTTTTATTGGAAAGGATATACTTCAAGAGTTGTCTTGTGATAGTTTGGTCAGGTTTTGATGATGGAATACATGACAAAGTGACGGAACTCTTCAATTCTTAGGAGCAAATGAACGATATTCGGCAGAATCTTCTATAGCCCATCCAGATATTTAAGTTGCCTGTCGTAACTTTGGTATGATCAAGTACTAGTCGTAGTGAAATATAAAGATCAATGGATCTCCTCAACGGCTTACAGTAAGGGTGCGGTTTATGGCAGAAAATATAAGTGTCCGTAATCAAATAGCAATGAGCTTACGTTTGTTGCTGCATTGCACGTTTTAAGGTGTCTACATATTGAAACAAATTTGTTAGTTTACTTCGGATTCACTAAAAACCAAAAAATAAATAAATATTTTAACAAAAAAAGAACCACCTTCAAAACGGACTTGCAAATATATTAATATGTTCTAAAAAGTAAGAAATAATTGCGTATTCTTTTATAGTGTTGTTCGTATTCTTATATTCGGAGTCGGTGTCAGCCGAGGCGCCTACATATATAGCGGCAGGTGGGCGAGACGCAGGAGCTGCCAAGTGGACACGCGGGGAACATCTACCTTGGCTGACACCGACTCCGAATATAACAATACGAAGAACACTATAAAAGAATACGCAATTATTTCTTACTTTTAAGAGCATATTAATATATATGTAAGTTTGGTTTGGAAGCGGTTCTTTTGTTAAAATTTTTATTTATCATAGCATTATATCTTTCGGCATACTGGAGCAGAGGACATTGAAACTATATTTATTTTACAAAAAAGAGCAATCCGGGTCATATATCAATTAGGATCTCGTGCTTCTCTAAGAGATGAATTCAAAGAAACATCAATTCTCACAGTACCGTCGCAATATATATTTAATAATATCTTATATATCCGCGATAATATACATTTGTACAGGAAGAAAAGTGAAATACACAATTTTAATACAAGAAATAAAAACAAACTTGTAACTTTAATATTTTAGTGGAGTGGAGAAGATTCAGAAATCGTTTGTCGTGTTGAGCATACGCATTTTTAATAAGATACCCCAATCAGTTTCAGATTTGCCCCCACATAATTTTAAGAATTATGTCAAACACATCCTTTTCTAAAAGCATATTATAAGGTTGAGGATTATTTAAGCGATAGAAATGTTTGGACTTGATTCCAGTTTCTCACAGCAGCAATATATTACACATTGTAGCATACAAAACTATCTTCAGAAGCCGTTGAGTTTCTTGCCGGTTTCTTCTCAGCGGTTTCACCTTTTCGAACCGTTGGTAGATTTGTTACTAACGCACAGACTACTGACGATTCAAAAGTGCTTTTTGAGCCTACTTGAATTAAGAATATTTTGATTTGATTTGATAATCGAAAGAGAAATAAGTTCAATATATTAGAAGATAGACTGGAAGTAAAAGTTTGTTTTGTTATAAAATCTGTAAGCTTTGTGAATATAGTAAAGAGAAAACTATTTAATATAGTCTTGCAGAAAACATAATAGATTACGTTCATTGATATAGCAGAACTTTTTTACTTTGAAGTTTCATGAACATTGCTGTTTATTCACACAATTTCCTGAAGTTGTTTTTCATGGTAATATACCTTTGGCAGTGAGGAACAGCCATGTAGATAGTTTGTTGAAAGTTTATTGCTCTCACCAATTGAATCGTTTTATTGTTGGCAGCCTCCTAGTCTCCGAACATGACCTCTGACTCTACTCTCGCACAATTAAATCTACCTAAAGTACATCCATTGCTGGCCAAGTATGTCTCTAATACAATTATTATGTGCACATGTGTAAAAACAATTATATTCCTTAACAAATTTGTTACCCGTGTAGATCCTGATAAGGCGGGAAAATGAGAAATTACATTGATAAGTTTCAAGTAAATCTAGAACAGTTTTGATGAGTAAGTTTAGAAGTCTATAACCATCTTTGCGTTATGATTTTCCTAATGAAACCGGTTTTGAGCTCATCGGTTTCATATCGGACACAATTTGATAGATTTTTTAAGTCATATGACGGAGTGCAATAGTCTGTGGAACGCTGGCGCCATCTGTCTATCGGCGTGGTGCAGAGTCAATAGTGACATTCCGGCGCGCGTCTTTCGAGTTCTCTGGTGACGGTCCGCCAGAGAGGTCAACTATTGAAATTGTCGCTTAAGTTGTTTGTTAAGGTTTGTGTAAATTATTATCGAGAACATTAAGCGATAGGACATTATAAAAAGGTAAGTAGCAGCTCATTAACGTTCTCGTTTGTATGAGAGAGAATTTTTAGAGCATAGACCCACCACGCTGCTCCACTGCGGATTGGCAGGCATAGTACACAAGTGTACACTCTATTCCTTCACTCTCATAGTCCGACGTGACGGCAATCCGACACGACCGGAGAGACATCAGACGCAGGACAGACGGCTTAACGCGCTCTCCGAGGCAATGGGGGTGCATCACAACGCCAAATTTTTCCCAACTTCGGGCAAATATTGAGAAAATCTTAATAGAAAACTCTTTATCAAGAGATTCCTTACATTACCTTTTACCAGGTTAGCGTGCTTCCAACTGTGATTGTATTATCACTTATCATCAGGTTGAGTTATAGTTAAGGGATAGTCTGTCAAACGAAAGAATCTACTCTTATCAGCTTTGAAGTTTTCATCTGATATTTCTTGCTTAATAAGGAAATAACAGCGTATAATTTATGTTCACATTGTTGTGATGAATAAGATTAATACAAAGCGGTAACACCAATTTAATAGAGCGATAATCTAACTAAGATAATTAAAGTGATTCCAAGAAGTAATGTATGTCGTTCAACGTGAAAAAACCAGTAGACCACAATTTGTTTTTTTGCTAGGGGCTGCTTCCCTTTGACTTCAATTTAAACGTCGCCACGATGTCTTTATTGTAAGTTTTATGAAAGTGGTATATTATGTTGAATTACACTGAAAAAACTTTTGTATGCGCATTGATCTTATTGCAAAACACGTTTAATTGATTACTTATTAGCTTCTTTTAACTCATTAGTAATCAAGTTCTGGTTTTTTAATGGGATTTCATTATCATTCTCGTACAATTCATGAAGATTCTTCCTGTTTTAATATGCGTTAGTGGCTGCATGGATGAGCTGCTTCCACCTCTCTCTGTCCTCGGCTTCTGTTAGGGCTCCTGGAGGTGCGAGTTTCATTATATTCTTTATTTTTTCTTCCACCCTCCTTATCACAACAAATTTCTCCAGGTTATCTGGCTGTCTTCTGGCGATATGACCAAACAAGCGAAGTACTCGTAGGTAGCAGATGATGGGTAACCTTGATGTGTTATGACCATGGTAATGCAATTTGAATATCATAAAATATATCACCATCGATATATTAAAAGGTAAGTAGCAGCCCATTAACGCCCATCTGCTGGGCACAGGCCTCCTCTGTCATACGAGAGAGGGTTATTAGAGTATAGACCCACCACGCTGCTCCGCTGCGGATTGGCATAGTACACAAGTGCACTCTCTATTCCTTCACTCTCATAGTCCCATGTGACGGTAATCCAAAACGATCGGAGAGAGATCAGGTGCAGGACCGAGGGCTTAACGTGCTCTCCGAGGCACGGGGGTCGATCACACCGCCAAATTTTTCTCAACTTCGGGCAAATATGAAGAAAATCTTAATAGAAACCTCAATATCGATTTAGAATAGGACCTCATTTCTGTAGTCGAACATGCTTACCACTAGACCAATCAGGCAATTTATTTCGATATATTACATGGATCTGCTATGGATTTGTATAGTCGTTATGTGCCTGATAAAATTATAGACAGAGTTATAGAAATACAATAGATACAGTAGATATACATATGTCATCATTTCCGGACATCGGACTATGAGAGTGAAGGAATAGAGAGTGCACTTGGTTCCTATGCCTGCTATTCTGCGTGGTCGGTTCCTCCTTTAAGCGAGGAAGCCTATGCCCAGCAATGGGGGACTACAAGGGACTGCTACTTACTTTACTTCATGTGAGTTAAATTAAACACAGTTTTTTTCTTTCTCTTTTATTATATACCTAGTTTTGATCACCTTTTTAAAATGTCCTGTTATTATATTCCCTTCTTTATCTATAGTTGTAGTACATTATAAGTAAAAGTAATGAAATAAAAAATAATAATTATATGTCACTTACTAAAAGAAATTACTTACTCAATAGTGACATTAATGCTTAAAGAAAAAAATTA
Organism: Elymnias hypermnestra; assembly: GCA_015832385.1. Classification (NCBI taxonomy): domain Eukaryota; kingdom Metazoa; phylum Arthropoda; class Insecta; order Lepidoptera; family Nymphalidae; genus Elymnias; species Elymnias hypermnestra. Next base: position 2,429,609 of record JACTOM010000891.1, read on the forward strand.
TCTGCAAAGTTAACTCCGTGTAATTTTGGCAATTACGTGCCAAAAGTGTCTGTCACCCTACTCGTATGTCTGATAAATAACCAATATAAGAAGAGCTTTTCTATTTTGTACTTATTAGTTTTGATGAGCTTTAGGAGTCAGCATCTTGATTTAAAAAAAGGAAAATCTCTTCGTTTAAATTCATTTGAAAGGGACGCCTCGGTGCTTCTCTTATAATAAACTTATTTATCACCCGGATTCAACTGGGGCGCCAGAGCTGAATGCGTCAGCGGACATCTGGACCCCAACACCTGGATGAAGAGGGTGTCCCTGGGTTTTAGTGGGTATCCTGATACGACCAGTGAGTCCCATACTCCCGGATGTAAGTTTTGACTTCATCCGGCGTACATAAAGAATTTCCCAGCGAAAAAAACAATATTTAAGTAAGCTCAAAAAGCACTTTTGAATTATCAGTAGTCTGTCCGCTGGTAACAAATCTAGCACCGGTTCGGAGAGTAGATTTCGCTGGGAAGAAGCCGGCAAGAAACGCAACGTTTACTCCTTGAGATATAGTTGTATATGTTGCAATGAGTAATTTAGCTTTTGTCTACAACTGGAATCAAGCCCAAACATTTTTATCGCTCAAGTAATCTTCAACATTATAATATGCCTTTTGTAAAAGTATGTTTTTGATATATTTCGAAAAACTATGCGGAGGAAAATCTAAAACTGATTGCGGTATGTCATTAAAAATTTCTGTACCATCTTCACTTTACTTGGGATTACGAGTTTATTGTTATTTATAGTATAAAAATGTGTATTTCATTTTTATTTGCTGTATAAGTGAATACTATAACAGATATATAAGATATCATTTAATATATATTGCGAATATAAACTGATTAAATGGACGCTATATGTTAATAAATACGTAAATCTCTCTCTCTCTCTCTCTCTATTTATAAATCGATTGCTGTTCTTTAGTCTCGCTAAAACTCGAAAATAGCTGGACTGATTTGGCTAATTTTGGTTTTAAGTTAATAATGGAAGTCCAGGTAAGATTTAAAAGTGAGTAAATATGAAAACAAATACTTGGAATATATTAAAAACAACGATTTCGTTTTCCCTTAGAAACTATTCCTACCTGTCAAACATTTGATGCTCGTCTCGTGATATCTATCTGATAGATATCTATTGATATCTAAGAAATATATGTGTAACAATAAAATTCGTCTCAGCTCGACGTCAATAGATGGCATTAGTAACCATTACTCGATTGTTTCTGATCGGAGTTGATGGCAATATATAACTTGTTTAGTTTAATTAGGTCATAGAAGTTTATTTAAAAGAATATATATGTATATTTTTTGATATTTGCCGTTGATAACTCACAATTTCTGATCGCAACTGTAATATTTAATAGACTTCCTGTTAAGTTTTGATTACATCTCTTACTAAAGTTGAAACATTTTGCAATTATAATTCAGTTTTAATTTTTATTAATTCTGAGGCGATACAAAGTTTGCCGGGTCAGTTAGAAATATATAAAATATAGTATTGAGTCCTTCGATATTATGTTATTCAATATATTGAACCATCGTTTATATTCGTTTTCGCTTGCACTACCACTTTATTCTCCGTTAACATTCAACCCCTCTTCATTAAGTTCCCCCAGAATTGCAACGCACGTGTGCGGCGTGCAGAGCACGGTTGGTCACCCTTGCCGGATGTCTGTGATACCATAATCCACTCCGGGTTGAGCTCCCCTGGAATGATTCTGTTACATTTGAATAAAGTTGCCTTATTGGTCTAGTGGTTAGCATGTTCGACTACAGACATGAGGTCCTGGGTTAATTCGAAACCGATATTGAGTTTTCTATTAATTTTGCCCGAAGTTGGGAAGTTGGCGGTGTGCTTCAACCCAGTTCCTCGAAGAGCACGTTAAACAGTCGATCCTGCGCCTTATCTCTCACCAGTCGTGTCGGATTTCCGTCATATCGGAGTGCAATAGTCTGTGGAACGCTTGCGCCAACTGCCTATCGGTGTGGGGCGGAGTCAATAGTGACAATCTGGCGCACGTCTCTCCAGTTCTCGGGTGACGGCCCGCCAGGGCAGTCAACTTTTGAAACTGTCGCCTACCTATTATTTTTAATGAGTTTGTCTAAATTGATATCAGGAACATTAGATGATTGAACATTATAATCTCAGTTAATTAATAAAGTATTTTATCGCACCAACTTTACCCAGCAACGCCCACAGTATGGAAATTATGTATGCCATTAATAACGATGTCGGCGGTGGACCCTACGCCCCTATGCTTTATGCTCTTTCTCCCTTATTCTCCGACATATATAACTGTCGATCAGTCTGATGACAAATTGTAATTGAAACATGATATTGCCATCCGCTTTTTTATCAATTATTACGCGGGTGCGTAATATAGTATACCTTACGAAGCATTTAAAACTTACAATCTATGGTTAATTTTTGAATATAATTGCACCTTCGTCACTCGTCGTCGTCGCTTCAACCGATGGACGTCCACTGCTGGACATAGGTCTCACGTAATGACCTCCACAAGGCCCGTTCTTGCGCCGCCTGGCACCAGCGGCTACCGGCGACCCTCTTTATATTGTCGGTCCACCTTGTGGGGAGTCGCCTACACTACGTCGTTCGGTGCGGGGACGCCATTACAGCACCTTCGGGCCCAAACGTCCATCGGTTCGTCGGACTATGTGCCCCGCACATTGCCACTTCAGGTTCGCGATTCGTAGGACTATGTCGGTAACTTTGGTTCTATTACGGATGTCTTCATTTCTAATTCGATCACGTAGAGAAACTCCGAGTATAGCCCTATCCATCGCACGCTGAGTGCCTTTGAGCTTCCGCACTGGCAACACGCACTGTTCGAAGACTTTGGTCTTCAGGCACTCAGGGACATCGGACGAAAATATCTGCCGTATTTTCCCGAACGCACCTTATCGAGTAATTATTAAAGAAATATGAAAGATTGCGGTTAAACCAAATCGAAACATTAAACTTGGGATTGTTGAGATCCTTTGGTAATAATAATGCCGGTGTCACACACAAGTCCATAATTACGTGGTAAATTCGTTATTTATCGGATCGAGTAGTCAATCTAAACCATTCTACAATCCTTCTGTAGACACGCAAAAAATTACAACAAAATCGGTTCATCCGTTTAATAGTTAATTATATAAACCAAATATGTTTTACTTCGGTCGTATATTCTTTACTTTATAATTTTTCAGTTGCTAGTTGCAGAAATTTGTTATAGTGATAGTAATAAAAGTTGTTTATAACAGTTAAATAAAATATATTAAATTGTTGACATTCATTAATATACAAATATAACTATATATATTATAATGTTATTAATTTATGAATAAAGCCAAAAAATTGTATTCCATATCGTTAAACTCAACTTTATTAAGATTTCACTCTTAAAGTTTATGTTATTCACATCTTAATAGATAAAATAAAGGAATTGAAGATTTTCGGTTTTTATATATAAGTGTAATAGTATATTACTCATTGCATTGCCCAAAAGTTTGACATTGCCGACCGCGTGATTACGAGTATATCGCGGATGGCAATGTCAAACTTTCGACCCGTGGTCAGTGTACAAATTTTCATCAAAACGGAATCGAAAGTTCGATAAAAGATATAAATAGTAAAGTTTAAAATAATATGAAATAAAGTTACATATTGAACAAAAATAAACGCGCATGTCTTGAAAATTTGATGCATGCGCACTAAATTACGCATTTCTTTAATCGGGAGGCGAAATGGCACTTTCGCCACTCAAAATATAGCCGAAAGTACAAACTTTTGATACAGGTATGGTGAAAATGCAATTTTAATTTATAACATTTATACATTATTTTATTAAAAACCATTTACAATATACATAAACTTAAAATAAAATTAAAAACACGGCATCAAGGGCAAAAGGAATTTATTTTAATACAACTGATAATTTTGCTGAGTAGTATAGTTAGGTAAATATTATTTTATCAATCCAAAGTAAAAAATCTATATAAAAATCGTATTTTTAATTAAGAGCCTACACTTATTTAGTTTATATAATAAATATGTTCAATATAATAATAACACCGACGTGTCATTTATAAATGAATTTAAGCGAAGAGATTTTCCTCGTTTTTATTTGTAAATCAAGATGCTGACACTTAAAGCCCATCAAAAATAATAAGTACAAAATAGAAAAGCTCTTCTTATATTGGTATTCTTCTCATATTTATCAGACATAGGGTGACAGACACCTTCGGCACGTAATTGCCAAAATTACACCAAGTTAACTTTGCAGATAATTTTTTCCTTTAAGTGTTAATGTCACTCTTGAGTAAGCAGTTTCTTTTAGTAAGTCACATGTAATTATTATTTATTATTTAATTACTTTTACTTATATAGTACTACAGCTATAGATAGAGAAGATAATATCTAAAGTGATTTTTAAAAATGATGAAGGCAGTTTTTTTTTTGTTGCTGGTAAGTGCAATTTACGCACTAACCCTGACCGATGACCAGTCAAGAGTGTGGAACTCGGCAACGGAAGGTCTCGCAATACTCACTAAAACCCAGTGGAACCCTTTTCATCCATTTGTGGGGCATCAGGTGTTTAGCTTCCGCATTCTGTCGTGGTGTCCCAGATGAGTCTGACGGAGGATTCACAGAGGCGGGAGGAGATGCGCAAACATGCACCGCCTTGTATTCCACCTCCTTCGGCGGTGGGAGGGAGCATCTTCTGCATTCTCTCTCTCTCTCGTGGGTTTCCTTCAGCGAGACTGCCGTCTCGCAAAAGAAGGACACTTCCGCCCACCATCTCTCCCTGAAGAGCATTGTGCCTACAATGCTCCCTAACGAGAGGTCGCTACCGATTAACGTCACCGAGAGGCTGAACAATCTGCCACAGTATGATGCGTTGAATCAATAGCTGCGCCACACTGATGACAAGCGGCTGACTTCACCCGGCCAATTTGGTGCAGGAACTTTCCGAAGCACCCATGTCCGGTCAGAACCTGCACCAATCTGTAAGAAAGCGTCCCGTACTTCCTGGAAAGCCATTGATCCAGGTGAGGACGGATCGCCGTCACAGTGGCCATGCCCGCTAGTGCCCGTTTTAAGTAATACTAATAAAACAATACTTAATTTCTTTAATAGGAATAATTAAAATATACTTATATTTGAGAAAATACGTTAATACTCGTATATCTCCTGCATATAATTAGGCTTGACATTTTAATAAGGTGATCTAAATTAGACATTTAATAAAAGAGAATGAAGAAGAAACTGTGTTTAATAAACCACCAACGATATATTACATGAAAATTAAAAAATCTTAGAGTAGCTTTTACCTGCTACGGATTAGTCGTTTAGTCTTTATGTGTCTGATAAAATTATAGACAGAGTTATAGAAATACAGTAGATATACATATAGAATCATTTGTGGACATCGGACTATGAGAGTGAAGGAATTTATAGTGTACTATGTCTGCGAATCCGCGTGGGTCTATGCTCTAAAAACTCCTTCTCCTTTGAGTGAGGAAGCCTGTGCCCAGCAGTGGGACGTCCAAGGTCTGCTACTTACTTTATGTGAGTTTAACGTAGAGCATAGACCCACCACGCTGCTCCACAGCGGATTGGCAGGCATAGTACAGAAGTGCACTCTCATAATTCAACGTGACACAATCGGAAAGAGAGATCAGGCGCAAGACCGACGACTTAACGTGATCTCCGAAGCACGAGGGTGGAGCACACCGACTACTTTCCAACTTCGGACGAATATTGACAGAAAACTCAATATCGATCTGAATTGGCCCAACCCCGGACTCGAAACCAGGACCTCATGTCTGTAGTCGAACAAGATAAATAACTAGACCATTGAGGAACATCTTAAATATTGACTAAAATATACAATGAAATGTAATTCGATGTATATATTTAACCAATAGAGCTAATAAAGAAGTTATTTTTGTGTTTATTACTCTTCAAAGTCCTGTTAATGAAGATAGCGAATATAGAAGAATATAGAAGAGAAGAGTAAAGTTGCGATTGTAGCTAATTAACATATCCATTTTTATACCAAAATGGATGTTAAAATAATATTGTACTCTGATGTCGTTCACTGAATAGGAAATTACTGTAAGTTAGCTATCCGTATCCCCGGGGCGTGCTACTTGAAAAAGCTCTGCTCCAGCGAGGACGATTTGCATGACATTTGCATTGTTTTGCACATTTCCACGCCCACCTAATTCATAATTTGTGCAAATTGTTTTCAGTACGATGTTTCATTTGCTTTTCTTTTAGTGTCATTCCCTTAACCGCTAAACGAATGTAAGATCCGTGTGAGCCACTTCCTGGCCCACATATGTGTGTTTCTGTCTGATGTGACTGGCAAACGTTCGGTAACCAATGAGAAAGCGTTCCGCGGACTTCTTTTTATTGTTAAGTTCGTTTTAACAATACCTTAAACATAAACGCATATATCTATTAAGAATGTTATTTAATATTATATACCACTGTAAATATTAGTAAAACCTTTCATGTTATACAAATTATATGTATATAAGTAACACATCATATATACTCGTATCTGCCTATCATCGCAACCAACTTTATTAAAAAGGAAATAACGTGAATATGGTTTTTAAGCTACTAAATTCACTTACTGGCCATTAGATAATGAAAATTTTTAAAACACAATTATATAGTCTTTAATAAGCTTTGTAACTATATAATCGCTGGGCCCAAAGTTGGTTTCATTACATAGCGAATAATTAATATAAATTTCACTTAAGTTCACACAATAAAACTCTCTTCCTTATATCGAGATCAAAACTCGGTGATTGATTTGTAATTTAGCAAAATAGACTCGTTTTTCAATATAATTTTAGGCATCCTTTTATAGGTGAGGTAACATACAATATCCCGTTGATGGAACCGCATTCCTCCAGGGATAATCAGATTTCCTCACTATGTTTTCCTCTGCTGAACTGTATAATGACCTGTAAACTAAAATTAGCAAATTAGTTGTATAAAGTTCACGTGTCACATGTATAATCACTATGCCAATCTACTTGCTTAATCATTTGCTGTATAACTGCTTTAATTACAATATTTCCTACTATTACATGTATGGACCTTTTAGTATTATTTAATAAAGCGATTTGCGAATTTTTAAATTCTAATTATTAATTACCTCACGTGTTAAAACCTACGATTTATTTAATACATAGTATCAAATCGGTACTACGTCTGGTACTATTAAAAATATAATTTTCAGTCCCCCCTGACATCTACATCTAATAAAACGTAAAAAAGATAAATAAATTAAATATATTTATTTATTTCATAGACACACCAACGAATCGTTATGATAACATTTACAATAAGAATGATTATATTATGTGCCACTCAATTTATTTTCTGTTCTATCTTTCAATCTTTCTTTAAGTAATGCATTAGTTTCATCCATCTCAGCTTCAGCTTTGAAGTTTCACGTATGAAAATGGCGTCCAAATTTATTGCTAGGTACTATTTATGTAAGGCCGTATTAAAATTTCAAAGCATCAAAGTATTTAAGTCACGTAACACACGAAGCCATCTTGTGCGATAATTCGCTAAGGAGCAGGTACGAGGTGGGGTAATTGAAGCGAACGTCATTCATCAAGGTAGAGTTTTAGTTCAAGAGCCAGTGATTTTTATGTTAATTTAATCAATACAAATAAAAAATATACTTGTTAAGAAATAGCGTTTGTACCAAAAAATGTCCGGCTTGGGGACAATAGCGACATCATCTAGAGTTTCTGGTCGCAGTGGATCTCTCATTGTATAGTATACACAATCCTCGATAGTGATATAGGATGGAATGCCTCTTTATGCAAAGCCATCATATCGACAAAAGAGGGAGGAATATCGATGACGAGAAGTTATAGTAGATGTCTATTCCCTTCGGAGGAGGATGTTGGGCGGCAGGAGGCGACTTTACGGACGGCTTTGTTTCCTCTATGAAGATCCTCAAAAGGTTTTGCGCAAGGAAGCCTCTGACACTCCCAACTCAGGGTGGAAGGGGGTTGTCGCTGGGTTTTAGTGAGTAATCTGGCCTTGCCGGCGAGTCTCACACTCCTTGCCTCGTGCCAGAGGTGCGTGAAAGCATTTCCTAGCGAAAAATGGCTTTTTTCCCGGACAGGGAATTTAGTAAATTATATTTTCTAATTTGTCTCGATCTCAACTGATGAGAGATGACCAGTTTTCATCCTAGCAGTAGAGACATAGCGCCAAGTAATAATTTGCATTCCGTTACGACGCTGCGTAGAAATTTTCGTAAGGTAAAATACCTTTAGATTGGAGCATTACCGTCTAGCTAAGCTAGCTAGCGTCTAGTAAATAACGGTCTACCGTTATTTATATCACTTCCATCAGGTGAAATTCCACAGTTTTGATAAATTTTGAACGTTCCCCTGTTTGTAATACTATTTACATATATTAACTAAAGTTACAGCTAAAATTCAAGCACATAACGATAAAATAACTGTTTATTAAAAGTGACTTACTCCTATATGTTGTTTTGATATTAAGAAAACAATTTTTCGAAGTCCGACAGGCAACAGGCAACATTTTCAGAACTAAGGGATAGCTAGCTATCCCTTAGTTCTGAAAATGAAAGACATCTTGACAAAGATTTAGGGAATAAGGTAGACTATGTTATATGTTGAAGTTACCACGGAAACGGGAAATCCCAGGTATGTAAATTAGACAGGATCAAAGGAAAGAATAGTTGGGTTGAACCGATGGGTAAAAAAAAAAACTAATGTCTTAACTACGGTATTTTGATGATCACTAGCTCTTAAACCGTACGCAAAGACGTGAATTTCGCGCCCTCCTTTATAAGGACCCTTTATACGTCACACGGCCCGACGCTTTCACTAAATGTATGATGCGAACATTACGTACATCAGGAAAAACTGTTTGTCATAGTGATTTTAATATTTACGTCTGGAAATTAATTTTTCATATTATTACGCAGCTGTTTTATACATTTTTAGGTGATGCGGAATTTATATTATTTCGAATATATTTAAGAAACTGGTTAAGATCTTCTATCTATGTTTTATGACATCGACGTCTATTTGCTCGATATTTATCTCTCTATTACATGTATGTATTAAAGGAATTGTATTTCTTTATACTTTTTAATGAATACTATTTACTGAAGATCACTTACCTGCCGTGTACTATATATAATTTCTCTAAAAATAAGTTTGTCTGGTAAAAAAAGGTTATAATTAGATTCTCTTAAGTATAATACTTAGTCATCTTTTAAATTGCCTTACCTTGCGAAGTTATAAGAACTATAGTTAGATTTTCTTTGATATTCTTCTGCAACAGAGCATGAATATAAATTTTCCTTACATAAATTTCTCTTTTATGTACGTTTGGTTTTTGCTACGTAACAATGCTACGGTATGTCTACGCAGAACATTGGTCAAGGAAACGATTGATCCAATTAATATATAATTTATTGTCTTTATCTTTATATCTTTATCTGTTATAGTAGTAAAATATCTTTCACGTGTTAAGAAATAATAACATTTTCACTGTCCTCTTTCATTTTTTACATGTATTTGAATTGATTTGAGGTTATATAAAATAATCATTGTTCTTTGTTAGGATGATACACAAGAATGATGATATCAAATTATTGTACTGTCATAGGTCTTCCATACCTGTGTAAAATTTTAAGAAAATTGAACATCTTTGAGTTGATGAAAATCACTTTGAAAGTTTACCTTAGTAAGTAGCAACCCATTAACGTCGCACTGCTGGGCACAGGCCTTCTCGCATGAGAGATGGTTTTTAGAGCATAGACCCACTACGCTGCTCCACTGCGGACTGGCAGGCTTAGTACACAAGTGCGCTCTCTATTCCTTCACTCTCATAGTCCGGTGTGACGGGGATCCGATACGACCGAAGAGAGGTCAGGCGCAGGACCGACGGCTTAACGTGCTCTCCGAGGCACGGGGGTGGATCACACCGTCAACTTCCCAACTTTTTTTTTTTTTTTTCATTTATTTTTGGTTCACCAGCAGCTTTTATATTAGCTACATTTCTATAAAGAAAATATTATAAAAAGTACTTACTCTAAATGCAAAGCTATTTAAAGGTAAGCACCACATGCAAGCTTATTTAACAATTAAAAATTTATGACTAAAAACTTGAGAATTTAAATGTATTAAATCTAAATACCTTACAGCAAATTTTTTACATACTATAAATACAAGAAAACACAGAATATTGAATAATAATTATAAATTATGTATATGCAATATTAAAAGAAACTACATGCTATTTAGGGCTCTAACAATTGATTTCAAAAAAGTAGGCTGAGTATTATTACACATATCTAAATCTTTACATTTATTATATAAATTACAGAGTCTAGGCACCGGAGAATTTGCACCAAAAACAGTAAAACGGCGCGGACATGATAATAAATTTATGCGATTTCTCGGATATTTACGCGGAATGTTCAAATTAAAGTGGCTTAATAGTTCTGGACAGTGCATTTTGTTGTTAAACAGTCTATATA
>JACTOM010000891.1:2441300-2474988 GCA_015832385.1 Elymnias hypermnestra
CATTAAGTCCATCAACTGTTCCCGTCACGTAGATCTGTAAATCGTCAGCATATAGGTGATAAGAACAAGAGATAGCAGAAGATAAAGTATTAATGAAAATAGTAAAAAGAAGCGGAGAAAGAACACCACCCTGTGGAACACCACAAGTAAGAGTAGAGAATGTAGATAATTTTCTATTGAGGCTCACACATTGCTGACGTCCACAGAGGTACGCACGGAACCAGCTAATAACTATAGGTGACATATTAATCGATTCTAACACAGCTAGTAGCAGGTCGAAATCGATCGTATTAAAGGCGTTACTGAAGTCGAGAAGAGCTATTACAGTTAGGAGTTTTTTATCGACAGCGTAACGTACATCATCGCAGACCTTCACGAGAGCTGTGACTGTGCTATGACCCTCACGAAATCCTGATTGGTATGAACTTAAAATATTGTTAGCAGATAGATAAGTGCTAATTTGACGATGAACAACACGTTCCAGGACCTTAGACAAGAAAGGGAGTATGGAAATCGGCCTAAAGTCAGTAGGATGCACAGGATTCTTGGTTTTGGGTATAGGAACTACATATGCGGTGCACCAAGATGATGGAAACGTACCGGAAGAAAGGGAAAAATTAAATAAGTGGCAGAGCACTGAAAGTGTGTTGTCCAGCGTCAGAACAACCATGTTTCTACTAATTCCATCACATCCGATCGCATCGGACTTAATGGCTAAAATATGTTTCCTTATTTGATCTGAAGTAATATTACTAAATTGAAAGGTCTGGCTATTCAGAGTCGGTAGCGATTTCAAGTGATTCATCGTTTTGATTTTAACTTCACTATCTAAAGTACATGTGGTAACGAAGTACTTGTTCAGTATATCTAAGTCAATGTCTGGAATATTATCCCTTTGTGCACGACCGATTCCTAGGGAGGTCAAAAACCTCCAGGTCTTTGATGAATTACCATGGCTGACAGATGCGTGAATATAAGCGCGTTGTGCATCGCGACACAATCTGGAGCAGCGATTCCGAAGCTTCTTGTACTTCGCCAGATTTGCATCGGAGGGATTTATCTTATACTTATGCTTAGCTGAATTGCGCTTTACCATAAGTTTTTTAATATCATCAGTAAGCCATGGTGCCGGTAGATGATTGATTTTCACGGGTCTCAAAGGTGCATAAATATCAAACAGTCCCACCAAAAGTGAATTAAATATGTCCATTTTCTTGTCAATAGTCGGAGCCTGAAATATTATGTCCCAATCTATATTATTAAGGTCAGTAACATTAATTGTTCCCTTAAGTATTCGAAACGCGTACTGAGATTCTCTGTGTAAGAGATAATATTGTATACCAAATGTTATGTAACCGGACTTGTGAATTATACGCCAGGGAGATCCGTAAAACATTTTCTCTCGTATTCTACTCGATAAACGTTTAATTTTTACGAAGTTTGTATAAACTTGATAAGTTCTTTTTCCATATTTTTGGTATTTATATAAGACTTCTATCTTTGTTACTTAAATGGTCTACAACTGTCATGTTAAAGATATGTGGATTTCTCTTAAGACTCGAGTCAAACAGGTCCATATCCGTGATCTCATTCAATGCCTTGTGAATCTAGGATAGGCACCACTAAGTTTTCTTCACAAACAGGACATTTTAATTAAGGGCCAAGTCAAGAGTACTCTAAACCGACGAACTTGTTTGAAAGGTTTAACGAAAATGAAAGAAGGGACGGAGATATGCAAGGATCGTGGCAAGTGGAAGGATGTTTTCTCTTCCTACCCCTATGGGAATTAGGCGTGATGCTATGTATGTATGTAAGTTTTCTGTGTAAAAAACAATCATTAACTGGCATAAACCGCAGTGGAGCTGCGTGGTGGGTCTAAGGTCTAAAAGTCCCCCTCTGTAATGTGTTAGGATTTCTATACCAAGCAATAGGATGTTAATATGCTGCTACTTGTTAATAATATCTGTTTCTAGTACAATATTAATTTCAAAGTAGATATATAACACAAAGTGTAAAAGTATGATATGGTTGGCTTCTTCCACAGATTTTTTTTCACGCTGGGAAGCCTTTACATACCCCGTTCAGAATCCTCAGTCCCCATCTTTTAACGGAGCACCAGAGGATCGGTAGATAAAATCTACCTTGGTACTCCCGCTGGTTAACTTAAGAAGGCGGCAGGAGAAGCGCAAATCCATGACTCCTATCTCCCAACGACCTGCACCGGAAAAGAACCTGCCTCTGCTTCTCATGTGCCTCCTTTAGCGACATAAAAGTTTCGTAGGAGGAGGCCACTGCCCTCTTACTCTCTTTCGCTAGTGAGCATTGCCATATTCTTTCACAGATTGCATAAGTTTACATTTGAATTTATGCATTAATATTTATACAAAACGAACATCCTTTATAAAAGCTCACTGAAGTAGTAATAATTTTTACCAAGATACGCTAGAAAATACCTACGTAATAATACGTAGATGCTCTATTCATATTAGCAGACTATTCAAACGTAAGCGTTATTTATAGAAATATAGTGGACACTAATGTCTGTTCATCAGACGACATTCAAGAATATAAAACATTATTTAATTCTATGACTATTCACGCTCTTTTAAAATTGTTGTATATTCTGACATTACAATATTTAGAAGGGTTTTGATTTTTTTTTACCAGCAATATCTAGTTATACGTAAAACTTGTTACATAGTTGAGGAATATTTCAAAGAAGTTTCAAATTATATATTATTGAATAAGTTATTACATTTCCCTCCTACACTTTCTCAGTAAAATCAACCTTCCGAACCGATGGTAGATTAATTACCAACGATCATAATTGACGAGTGAAAAGAGCAGAGTCTACTTGCGCACTAATGTTTTTCTTCACTTTATTAAGTTTTTTTTATAACGCCTATTAGTGGATACATTATTTTAAGAAAAAGAAATTAATGGAGTATCATTTACGACCTATGCAATGAAAGATTTTGCGTTGATTACTTTTTATATAAGTAAATCGAGAAATTATGAATTATAACTCTTGGTCGAGAAATGTAGGTTAACTAATAATTGTCTTTCTTTATTACCAACAAGCTATTGCTATTGGTAACCGATTTTATAGAAATATGGGAAACTTCGTCCTTAGTGAGCGTCTACATAATGAAAGTAATCCCTTTGCTGAAAAAATTGTTTTTAATCAAACTAATATTAGAGTAAGTAAGTAGCAGCCCATTAACGTCCCACTGATGGGCACAGGCCTCCTCACTCCGGGGAGCGAGGGTTTTTAGAGCATAGACCCACCACGCCGCTCCACTGCGGATTGGCAGGCATAGTACACAAGTGCACTCTCTATTCCTTCACTCTCATAGTCCGATGTGACGGGAATCCGACACGACCGGAGAGAGATCAGGCGCAGGACCGACGGCTTAACGTGCTCTCCGAGGCACGGGGGTGGATCACACCGCCAACTTCCCAACTTCGGGCAAATATTGAGAAAATCTTAAAAGAAAACTCAATATTTATTTTTGAATTGGCCCGACCCGGGACTCGAATGAATTGGCTCGACCCGAGTCTCGAACTTATATTAGAGGTAATGGTAAATAGCAGTCTACATCCCACTGTTGGGTAGAGGCTTTTTCACTAATGGGAGAGAGAATTTTAGAGCATAAGCCCGCCAAGCAGCTCCACTGCGGGTTGATTTTAATTACGAATATTACATGCAAATAAAAAAGTTTAAAGTGCTTGCGTACGAAGTACACGAGTCAGAAGTGAAACTTCTTTGGCAAACTAATTTTAAAGTCTTGTTTATATTTATAGACATCTAAAACTTTAGATATCCGACACATAGAGAAAGGGAAAAAGGAAGATATGTTTGGAATTTAATTGTCATTAAAATATCAAAAGTGTCGAAAATTAATACAAATAATTTATTGAAATCTGTAATGAGGAATTGTAAATAAAAATGTCACGTGTTTTTTGTCGATATTACAAATTATTAAGAAAGTTTTGCTGTTGATTAATTGAATTTAAAATTAAGAAAAGTAGTATATTGAATTATTAAATGACGAGTGGCAAATTAAAATGCCACATGTTTTTTGTAAATATTAAAACTACTTGACCTTGAAACGAATTAACATAAAAACGCTGCATATCGTCGTGACGCAAAACACGCGTTTCTATAGTAAAAGTACCTTCCCGTGCTTTAAGAAATTTCACTTCAAAGACTCAAAAACATCACTATCACATGCCTTCTTTTATTAAAAAACGATAAAGGCGACTTTCACGCGATTCAGAAGCAATACATTTGCATTGTAAACTAGTTGCGTTCATTTCAATATTCTAACAATTTTATTATGTCTTCGATTTATTTCTTACGCTGCTATAAATAAGGTTGAAATTCAGACAGATTTAGGGTGTATTAATTTGGTGCGAAATATAAAGCAGCAGGCTTTGGGGCGGTCAGAAATAAGAGGAAGCGGCGCCATCTGCTAGCCTTCGCTTCCGGCCGGCGATTTCCGCAGCCTGAAATTCTGAATAGCATTATAATGTGGCCTATTACCACCCGCTTACATTTTTTTGTTATTTGCTGGAATGTGATTCAGTGGTTTTTACATATTTTACAAAGAATATTACATTAACGTTCATTTCAAAGCATGTTTTCGTTATATTTTATTCACACTCTTGGATTTTCTTTTGATGTAGGTGTCTAATTGTAGTTTTTAATGTATTACAATTTGTCTTAAATTATTTAATATATATTTATTGATATAGTTTAATACATACATATATAGCATCACACCTAATTCCCATAGGGGTAGCTAGAGACCACGTCTCTCCACTTGCCATGATCCTTGCACATCTCCTTCGCTTCTTTCATTCTAATTAAACCTTTCATACAGGTTCGTCGGTTTAAAGTATTCTTGACTTGGCCTTTATTTAAAATGTCCTGGATTTGATCCAGCAACGTTCGCCTCGGTCTTTCACTCTTGACTCATAAATCGTTAATGCCAGTCTCCTTTCATTCATTCTCTCTGCGTGCCCAAACTATCTAAGCATACCTTTCTCAATGACGTTTCATATTTCGATAAGTTTCAATCTTTGAAAGTGTTGAAAGTAGCCCAGGGCTCGTAAATAAGGCACTTTCGAAGATTGCTAACGCTTAAGAAATATATGGGAATGACGTTTCATATTGAATTAAAAAGTAAATGGAATAAAACTTATGTTAACGAAAATAAATCTATAGTCCAACTTTTCAATCTCGGTGCATAAAATGTATTAATTTCCTAGACTACAAAGGTTTTTATTAAACATGGAAAGCATTACATCAGAGCCAAAGATCCTTTGGTAGTTTTATGTTCTACTACATTATTTCTATTTGAAGAAACTTAATATTCATTAAAATATATAGTTGTAAACAAGAGAAAAAGATAGGCAATATGCGACCCGTGCCTCGGGGGTTTATATGAATTTTATATTTGCACGGGACAGACTGTTCCGGTGTTTGCTCCCACTAGATTGTAATAAACTATTGCGTGTGTGTCTCTGATACTATGACCAGAGGTTCCTGTCAGTATTCAAAATTAAATGGTAACTATTTATCACTACATTATGAAAAACAGACAAGATCTTCTCGTAATAATCATATGCCTCTATAATTGTATTTTCTTTAAAGTCTGACAGGTTAGAATACTGCTTATACTCACGCTGCTCATGCTCATGTCAATTGACTTGAGACAACTACAACGGCACGTGAGACCGACACATGCTGTGGCGAAGCGTAGCCACGTCGCCTCTCTGTGGTTCTATTCCTCTAATAGCACCTGTTTATAGAGTATAAAGTGAATTGTTTACTTTGGTACACGTAATCTGTGTTTTACTTAAAAGTCTATGTTTCACATTAACCATGCGTCCCGTGATAAATGTAAATAAAACTACCTTATTGGTATAGTGGTCAGCAGGTTTTACTAGAAATATGAGATCCTGGGTTCGAGTCCCGGGTCGGACCAATTCAAAAACCAATATTGACTTTTCAATTAAGATTTTCTCAATATGTGCCCGAAATTGGGAAGTTGGTGGTTTGCTCCTACCCCGTGTCTTGGAGATTACGTTAAGCCGTCGGTACTGCACCTGAACTCTCTCTCGCCGTGTCAGATTGCCAGCACATCGGCCTAAGTGAGTGAAAGAATAGAGAGAGTATACTATGCCTACGAACCCGCAGAAACCCTCTCTCCTTTGAGGGAGTAGGCCTGTGTCCAGCAGTTGGGCGTAAATGTGCTGCTATTTACTTACTTGCTGATATGTTTAATTAAATTTTTCTCAATATTTGCCTGAAGTTGGGAAGTTGACGATGTGATCCACCCCCGTGCCTCGGAGAGCACGTTAAGCTTTCGGTTCTGCGCCTTATTTATCTCCGCGTGTGTCGGTTACCATCACATCGGACTTTTAGAGTAAAGGAATAGAGAGTGCACTTGTGTACTATGCCTGCCAATCCGCAGTGGAGCAGCGTGGTGGTTCTATGCTTTAAAAACCCTCTTTCACATGAGTGAGGATGTCTGTGCTCAGCTGTGGGACATTAATGGGCTGCTGCTTACTTACTACTTACATGCATTCCGTGATAGATGAGTTGTTTTCATAAAACCAATGATATATATAAATCAATCGGGTGAATATTGTTGAGGATTTCGCAGTAAGTCGTCATGTTTCACTTATATATCTAAATCTCGTGGGAATATAGGCAAATTCGTTGTTAGTGAGTCTCTACATTGTCTACGTTAAAAAGTAGCCTATGTCTTTTTTCAGGGTCTAGACTGACTGGGTACCAAATCTCATTTGAATTTGTTCAGTATTATTTTCGTAATTATTAACTATCTTTCACATGAACATAAAATGTGAAAACTTCAAATTTTCATTTTATATTTATCTTAATAGATAGATCATAAATAAATTTACACTTTATAAAAGTATCCCTACTTTTGCGAGATGAAATAGTGGTGTTTAAAACATCTAAAAGTTTTTAACACCTCACGGAGATTATACCGAACAATCAGGTTTTATTCAGAGAATAAGTGGCGAAAAGCTTAAAATTTTTAGTTTTTAAAAATGTTTCTCTACTGGAGGTGAATAATATATAAGCATTGCTTCTCGATCTATCAAAATAAATGAATTAGCCTGAACAAAAAGTTAATATTGGGTTTTTTAACATGAATGATTAAAGTCAAGTCAAAGTCAAAGACAAAATATCTTTATTCAAGTAGGCCTATTATGAATCGTGAAATATCGTTTTTTTTTCATATAATTTTTAAGTGACTGGCTGATGATAACATTAAAGAACGACTTACAATCTAAAGTTACGAGGGTTCCTTCGCGCCCTGGCCTGAGAAGAGCCCACAACAAACTCAGTCGGGTGTACGTTTTTTTTTATGTCATCATCATTACAATATATATTTTTAATTTATTCTATAACAAGATACATATAGAGCAATTCATTCACTCCCTCGGTTTTTTTTGTCTATATATTCCTTCAAATTATAAAATGATTTCTCTATTAGCTTTCTTTTAATGAAAGATTTAAATTTACTCATTGAGATCTTTGTAACTTCTTCTGGGAGTTTGTTATAGTTGTTATTATAGCTTTTAGATTAATTTATTTTTATACTCTGCCAAGGCCTTTATAATTATATTAGTATAAGGTTACATGCGCTATTCCGAAAATTGTATCGTTTTTGAAGTGAATTTCTTTAAGCGCATGAGGGTAAAGTTTTTACGGACGAAACCCGTGATTAGCGTCACGAACATGTGCAGCGCTTTTGATGCTAATTCGTTTGAAGGTTTGAGATTTCGGTATTTGTATTAAGGTTTGGTAGTTTTAATAATTACAAATAACACTTTGCATTTTAATTTCTCATGTCATTTATTACAATTTAATACACTATTTTTCAAGAAATAAAGTTATTTCAATTTTTGAAGAAATTCTCTTTTCTAAATTTTTATTTAGAAAAGAGAATTTAATTAATAACTTATAATATTGAATATTTTACTTAAAAATTTGTTTGCCAAAGAAGTTTCATTTCTGACATGTGTACTTTTGTGTACGCACGCACTTTTAATTTTTTAATTACAATTTTTGATTGAAGTCTTTGTTTTAACGTCGATTGTAATTGGTGGAGATAATATTTTTCGAACGGGAAGTTTTACAAAAATAGATATCAGATGGTAGGACATGAAAGCGAAATGCATTCTATTGAGGAGAGAAGAGTAAAATGTGAGATATAATTTTGAAGAATGGTATAATAGTATTACTCGTCTTACCAAATTAATTGAAACCTTTAATACCTCTGAAATAGCTCATGTAAACGTTATAATCATATAATTATAAAGGCATCAGCATAATATAAAATACAGTTGTATAATAGCAGAAGTGCATTTAACAGTATTTTATTCTTAATAAAAAAAAAACATAATATGTACTATTCGCATTCTATTCATTTATATATCAAAGAATAATATACAACGTGGCCTTAGTTACAATTGCACTGCTGTTTAAGTTTAATTTAATACATAAGATGCAATCCGAGGAGGTTTCTGCATAAGTAGTTCTCCAATTCTAAGTTATAAATCCAATTGGGAAGATGCAAGCCTCTAGAAGCCAAAGCCTTTGTCAAAGTTGGTAAATATCCAATATTGACTGCCTCGAGCATTCGCACAGAGAGATATTCGCAGATATATTTGAAAAACCTTTGATATATGACTATTTGAAAAAGTAATATAATTCAAATTAAAAAATTCTATGCTTTTACACCATTTTTGAATCGTCAAATATAGTTTTTTCCCATTTTTATTTCAATGTACGACTAATGATGATAATAAAGAACGACTTAGAATCTAAAATTAGGAGATTTCCTTCCTGTTCTGATTTAAACCCACAACAAACTCAGCCCGACTATTTCTTTCTTCTACTTTTTAATATGTACTGTATTTAATTTATTGTCCAAATTGTCAATGTTTAATAAAATATCTCTTTTAATCATCCATCAAGGTGCAATACCTTTTTAAAACTTTATAATGCATAACAATTGATGTTAATACAGTCTTTTACAAATATAATTTAAATTAATTTTGCTAAATATAAACAGTAAAATAAAAGAAACTTGCAGCCCACAAACGTCCCACTGCTGGGCACAGGCCTCCTCACTCACGAGACGGTTTTTAGAGAATAGACCCGCCACGCTGCTCCACTGCGGATTGGCAGGCATAGTACACAAGTGCACTCTTTATTCCATAGTAATCTATTGTAACTTGTGATTTCGAGTCGTTTTTAAATATGATCGTATTTTTTCCTAATTTCTGATTTGATTTGATTTGTCATATAAGTAGCAAGTAGCAGTAGTAAGAAAAGCATTCAATAACATGTTTGAAACATATTACATTAATCTCTATATAGGTAAAAGTATATATCCGTGTTTTTTACATGTTTTCGGCGCCGATATTGGCGTTGGGCAGTCGAATGTGCAAATATTGACCCGACAGGATTGCTTCTCGTACGAGAACCTTGTTTTGGAAGTGCCCTCTTGTTAAAAACTTTGAATATTAAGCAAATGTAGACTTTATCACGCTCAATACAAAACTTAAATTTGAAACACAGTTCACCAAGTGTTAATAGAGCTTTGCGAATAAGCCTGTTAAGGCTCTTAAAGATTTTTGGAGTTTTCGTTATAATGTTTAAATCTATTAGGACTTTCTTGAATATATTTTACTTTTTATATATACAAACCTACGTTAACATGGAATTTTATTACTTAAGGGCCCGTAGACAAGTCTCTTTCGAAGATTGCTAACGCTTAAAAAAAGGATGAGAATGACGTTTCATTTTTCGATAACTTTCGATATGAAACGTCATTCCCATACATTTTTTAAGCGTTAGCAATCTTCGAAAGTGTTGAAAGTGGCCCAGGTTCCCTGTTTTCATGTATCGATTCATTTAAACCTACATTTATAAAATAACTGTAACTCTAATAAATAAAGTTCTTTTTCTTTCTTATGACACTAGAGATATTTCGAGATATATTCTCTTCACATCTCGACAATAATAATGAAATTTATCCTCTACGTTAATTAAAAAACTTTAACAAAATTGTACTATAAATTAGCACATTATGAGTCATGAACTTGGAAACATTAGCACAAAGATGTTGTATCATATGTGATTTCTTGAGCACTGAACCTATATATTATTATTACATTTTCAAACTATAATTCAGCTGCCTCATTGGTCTCCTAGTCAGAATCTTCGGGTACTGACATATGGACCTTTCCATTCGCGCCAGTGTAGGAACAGAGAGTGCACTTGTGTACAATGCCTGCCAACCCGCAATGAAGCAGCGCAGTGGGTCTATACTCTAAAACATCCCTCCTATGAGTGAGGAGATCTGTGTCCAGCAGTGGGACGTTTATGGACTGCTACCTACCTTTTTTTACAATTCGATCCGTGATTAAGGACAACGTAATAAACAACAAACTAATTGGTCCAGTGACTAGCATCTTCAACTACAGACATTAGGTCCTGGATTCGAGACCTGGGTTGGGCCAATTCAAAAATCAATATTGATTTTTGAATTAAGATTTTCTCAATATTTGCCCGAAGTTGGGAAATTGGCGGTATGCTCCACCCCTCTGTCTCCGAGAGCACGTTAAGCCGTGGGTCCTGTGCCAGATTTCTCTGATCATGTCGGATTTCAGTTAGAGAATCATAATATGAGAGTGAAGGAATAGAGAGTGCACTTGATTACTATTCCTGCCAATCCCAGTATAGCAGCGTGGTGGGTCTAATACTTACCAGTGAGCAGGCCTGGAGTTGCCTCCTTTTGCGAGACTGTCATCTCGCTTAATGAGGCACGGCAAAGGGAGAGGGTAAATGCCGCCGAAGCACTCCAGCCCCGACGAAGGGTGCAGGAAACAGGAGGCGGAGATTCGTACAACTCCTCCCCTGTAGAATATCTGTGAGCTGCAACCGAGGGGCCAGAGAGGAATGCCTCAACGAACCTCTGGCTCCCCACTCATGGTTGATGGCGGTCCCGCTGGGTTTTAGTGGGTATTGCGAGTTTGTACCTTCGCGGAGTCCCACACTTCCGACCTTTACTCGGGGTGCGTAAATGCATTTCCCAGCGACAAAAAAGCGTGGTGGGTCTGTGCTCTTAAAACCCTCGCTCCTCGGAGTGAGGAGTTCTGTGACCAGCAGTGGGACGTTTATAGGCTGCAACTTGCTTTTTTTAAATAAAATAACGTTAGAAAAATAAAGTCAATCCGTCTGCGTTTGATTATTATACTATCGCGTATTAATGTAATAATAGTTGGAGCTGCACATTTTCCGGAATTAATTAAATTTTATTAACGAATTTTGAAGTTCAGAATACACTAAAATGAACTAGGGTTAAAAAATATATTTGAACCAATTTTGATGACATTGAATAAATAATCAGTTCTTAATAATTAGTTCTTTTTTAAATGTAGTTATTTCAATACGAGTTTGGAAAATATTGCAACAAATTACATTTCAATTTTTAGTTTTAATGAATACTGTAATGAATTTAGAGTAATGTTTATAACAAGTAGAGTTGTCCAAACGACAGGGACACCCGGAAATGTATGCAAAAGGTTTCCCTTAAAAGGGTTAAGTGTAAAGTTAATTATATAACAGAGAGACGGGCTCATGCAGACCGGTAATTAGTTCTGTTGGACGCACTGGAGCAAATGAGATACAGCGAAACATGGATAAATATGATCTGAAGCTACCTTTATTTTTTATCACTTATTAGAAAGGCTTAATGACCTAGTGGTGAGACGCGCGGATTCTCCTTTAGAGAAATCGCGAGTTTGAATCGTAGACATTTCTTTTTTATAAAGAGAAACTTATGATGGAAGACGTCGTGAGGAAAACCTGCATGTCCCAGAAGTAGGTCTGGGGTTTATGTAGCCTCCAAGCATGGTGGTATCAAAAATCCTCTTTCTTATAAGTGAAAAGGTCTGTGCCTAGCAATGCGATGTTATTAAGCAGCTACTTACCTCCTTATTAAGGCTTTACACTTAACCGGACGACGCAGTGTAGGGAGACCCCCCACACGGTGGAACGACGATATAAGGAGGGTCGCCGGCAGCCGCTGGAGCCAGGCGGCACAAGATCGAGCCTTGTGGCCATCATTTCGTGAGACCTATGTCGAGCAGTGGACGTCCATCGGTTGAAGCGACGACGACTTAACCAGCTTCCCAAATAGGCAGGTTAACACGACATATGTCTTATTGAAATGAAACTTCTTTAGGCGTGAAACGCGTGATTAGCGTCACGAAGATGTGCTGCGTTTTTTATGCTAATCTGTTTTAAGGTTAGGTAATTTTAATATTTACAAATAACAAGTGGCATTTTAATTTGCCACTCGTCATTTAACAATTTATACACTAGTTTTCATAATTTATAAAAATTTTATAAATTTTAAATTCACCCACACGGGTCTGAAGAAGTTTTACTTCAAAAATTGCGTTTCGGTACGATGTTCTGTAGAAACCATAAAAGGTAAGACATTCCACGCAGACGAAGTCGCGGGTCCAGCTAGTTATTAATATATTACATATCCAGCACCCACTTATCCGGGTTTCACTGACATTCATCGTATAAATAAAACAAAGGACAGAGTTTACCCTCCGTTTTGGTACAAATTTTAATATTATTTGTAGAAGCGACCGCGAAATTAAAACATTTGTAATTGAACGGATTTAAACGTTCGTGAAGCGGGTTTATGAAATAAACTATTTTGATTGTGGTTATGAAAACATATTATGGTAATGTTTACAGATAATATAATAGTTACAGTTTTTGTGAAAGAATTTTTATTCGATTCAGTATTTTTATGATTTATTTAGCGGCTAAAGCTGCTATGAAATTTGACAAAACCACTCGAATCTTGAATGAACTAACAATTGATTTTCCAATACTCCCACAGGGTCGAGAACTAATAAGCAATAATAACAACGATACTTAGCTAACTGTGTCTATTTGTTTGGTACCATTTCATGCTTAAGCCGCTGAACTAAAGAGAGCAGAGCGAAAAACATAATTTTAATACAAGAAATAAAAAGACTTGTAATGAAACAAACAAAAAAGAGCAATACGTGCAATATATCAATTAGGATTTGGCGTTTCCTTAAGAGGACATTTCAAACAAATATTATCCGTGCCATATTTTAGAATAAAGATGGTTCAGAAGTTTGTCGGGTTGAGCATACGCACTTTTAATAATCTACCGGAATCACTTCTGGGTTTGTCTCCACATAGTTTTATGAAATATGTTAAAAACGTCCTATTACGAAAAACATATTGTCATATTGAAGATTATTTAAGTGACAAAGATGTATGGAATTGATTCCAGTTGCACATGAAAGCTAAACACATTGTACCGTACAAAAACTATATTTAAAGGAGTAATCGTTGAGTTTCTTGCTAGTTTCTCCTCGGAAGAATCAATTTTCAGAACCGATGCTAGATATATTGATAAAAGACATAATGAAGATTCAAAAAATGCTTTTTGAACTTACTCGAATAAAGAATATTTTGATTTTGAATGCCATTTTTCAGAGTGAAGGTTCAGACATAAGCATTTTCAGTTAAGTTCTGCAATCACCTTTTGATTTACCTTCTCATAATTTAAAAAATAATGGCAAAAACATCCAAAAGACATATATGTTGAAGATTATTCAAGCGATTAAAATGTTTGGACTTGATTCCAGTTGCCCACAGAAGCAAAATATTAAACATTGTGACCTAAAAAACTGCCGCTTTCTTCTCAGGAAAATTAACTTCCTAACCTGTAGGATATTTGTTATTTTTCTTTGTTTGGGGGGGGGGGGGTTGAGTCAGCGTCTGGTACTGCAGGAAACTGCTAGTTTTTTGAAATCGCGAAAACCTCCATCAAAAGCTGTCGTAATGAAGTATTAAAATTCAAAGGACGCCACCTGTCGCCGCGCGGTGAACGGTCCACTGTAAAATGCGGCATGTTAATTAGTTCGTGCATAATGCGGAGCACCCTTCACATCGAGTAGCTGTGCATCAGGCTTTACGATGAAAATTAAGCCTAATGAGTAATAATGGCTCATTTTCGCCCCTCAAAAATATGCTAAACGATTGATGAAGAAACCTACTATGTTTTAGTGCTGCAATAATAATAATAATAATTCTTTACGATCATTTGCCATAGTGTTAGTAAATTACAAACAAAAGTTAAATCTACATATTCCTAAGACACACAATATATTGTTCTGGTTATCCTTACTTATCTTTACATATCTTTCTAAAATTTAAGGGTTACATTAGTTTTAGATGTAAATGTAAAACATAAAATAAATTAAAATAATAAAGCTTTTTTATTTATATTTTAGCTATACGGTTCATACATTGGTTACAGAGACAACATAGTTTTGTTTAAGAAATAGTCGATACTTTTGTCTAATTTACAGCATGATACCTTTATTTTATATGAGTCAAAAGACATTTTGTGTTTCTGATTAAGAAGTTGAACTTCCTTACGTTCCTGTGAGTTACCAGATTTTCAGGAGTGGTTGTCTTAGCCAATCTCGAGACATATAAAGCGAGTATATCTGCCACAGTAATTTTAGATGCACACTGAGCAGTACCGCATAAATTTCTTCTTACATCGCATAATGTATGAAACTAAAAATTTTTCTGTATAACTCAGTTCAATCAGTTTAATTGTAATGTAGATCTTAAGGTATATGATAATTGTTTGTTTCCCAAACAATAATTAATTAATTAAAGAAATACATGACGGCACAGATTGTTAATCGGTTTACAATCGAATCGGACTTGACACTTTGAGGTTGACAGCTGACATAACACCGAGCGCTGGGATGGCGGCCATTATTGCTTCGGATTTCATAGAGTGCGCACGCGCCCACGTGTTCTGGTGGAAAGTTTTAAATCTAGTTATACTTTTTTAATTATCTAAAGTTATAAATATTGATTTATTATAGTGAAATTAATAAAGAAGGAACTAATTGCATCGTGGAATATTTTATTGAAATACCCGACGTTGATCTCCTCGCCCGACTACCCACATTATGGCAGATAAAACCCAAGATTGTAACGCCACATTCAAAGATACGCCTTTATACAAATAAAAGATCACCAGTGACGGCCTTAATGCATTTATTTATAACTAGCAACATATTTACATGTCAGAACTACAACTAAAACTGTGTTAAGGGTTATTAAATTACACATAATTATACTTATAGCTAGTTATATACACACACTTAAAAACTAATAGGATACACTATAAAACTTAGACAACTTGAATACTAATAGGAAACATTAACGACTATACAAAAGTAAAAAGCAAAAAAATTACATAACCATAACAAAGTGAAACTTATTTAAAGGAAGAAAGTGCAGCCGACACTTCCTTCCTGAAGTGCGCTGCATTCAGATGGCAAATGTCAATTTTGATATTCTTTTGATATTCTATCCAATTCATTATATGACCTAGTCAATCTCGGTATGATCGAATAGTGGCCAAGATTGTTTCTATAGGACCTATAAGCGAGCAGTGAAACAACGTTTAGCGAAGAGCTCAGGAGAACTTTGGAAGATATTCTGCTCAATAAGTCCGCGGTACATTACTATACCGATTTTCGGATAAAGTCATGCCACTGGTCTTACGTAATACAGAGCAAGTTTTAACGCTAGCATTGTAAAATTCATAACGACAAAGACCATCGTAGACGTCGCTTCAATCATTGGACGTCCACTGCTGCAAATAGAGCCTCTAGGGAAGAAGAAGAACCGTCAAGCACATTCATGCCTTTAGAGTCCTAAGAATCAAACACATGTAAAAGGTAATTTTTGATGTGAAACTTCTTTAGGCACATATAATTATTACGGATGAAATGCGTGAGAATAGTGTCAGGAAGATGTGCAGCGTTTTTTATGCTGATTCGTTTGAAGCTTAGGTAGTTAGCCTCATTGGTCTAGTGGTTAGCATGTTCGACTACAGATATGAGGTCTTGGGTTCGAGTCCCGGGTCGGGCCAATTCAAATATGAATATTGAGTTTTCTATTAGGATTTTATCAATATTTGCCCGCAGTTGGGAAGTTGTCGGTGAGATCCACCCCCGTGCCTCGGAGAGCACGTTAAGCCGTCGGTCCTGCGCCTGAACTCTCTCGAGTCGTGTCGGATTCCCCTCACGTCGGACTATTCGAGTGAAGGAATAAAGATTGCACTTGTGTACTATGCCTGCCAATCCGTAGTGGAGCAGCGTGGTGGGGTCTATGCTCTAAAAACCCTCGCTCCTCGGAGTGAGGAGGCCTGTGCCCAGCAGTGGGACGTTAATGGGCTGCTACTTACCTTACTGTTAGATAGTTTTAATATTTACAAATGACATGTGGCATTTTGGAACTTTTGATATTTTAATGGCAATTAAATTCCTAATTTATCTTCCTTATTCCCTCCCTCTAGGTCATAATTTTAACTTCATGTCCTTAGGAAGCAGTCGTACAATGTTGCATATGGTTCTGTTCTATAAAAATATTAACAGCCTCATAGATTCTTTTGACAGTTTACGCATAATTTTTAATAAGCTTTTATTTTGGAATGTTGTGAAATGCACCCCAAGGCTTTCACTCTGAATTCAGTGATTCTGTTTATAACTTATTATTAAAAGGTATTTTCTAATTTTTAGTTCGGTTTACTATAAAAGCGTGATTTTTTTAAACTATTATTTATTAATGCTCCTCTCCAATTACAAAACTTTTACGTTGCCATTTTTTCAGCAAGAATTTGGCTAAAGATAATGCCATTAATAGGATAGATTCCTTGTTAAACAAATTTCGAAACGATTGTAACATTTTTTCTGGTTCTGAGGCCTCGTTTAGATATTCCTTTAAGAGTAAGTTACTTTAACATTGATACCTTTCCTTTTTTATTGTTTGGTTTTTCGTTGTTTAAAGTTTTCATTTTATTAACATTTTTTAACATTCCTTGTAGTTTTATAGATTTTCTTCAATTTTAGTTTAGTCTTATGGTTTAAGCATGCCGTGTTAGTTTCTAGAAGGTGAAATTTATAACAAGTTTTACGAACTAAATAAAAAAAAAGTCTTTGAAATTTAAACTTTTAGATTTATAAAAATGTAAAAAGACTTACAACAAAATAATTTGTCAAAGAAGTTTCAATACTGACATGTGTACTTTGTATACGCACTTTTAACTTTTTTACACTAAATAAGATTTTGTATTTGATGTATCATAGTAAATAGCAACGCATTAACGTCCCACTGCTAGGCACAGGCTTCCTCACTCATATGAGAGATGGTTTTTAGAGCATAGACCCACCACGCTGGTCCACTGCGATTGGCAGGCATAGTACACAAGTGCACTCTCTATTCCTTCACTCTCACAGTCCAATGTGACAGTAATCCGATACGACCGCAAAGAGAGATCAAGCGCAGGACCGACGGCTTAATGAGCTCTCCGAGGCATGGGGATGGAGCACATATTGAGAAAATCTTAATAGAAAGTTCGATTTTGAATTGGTCCGGCCCGGGACTCAAACCTAGGACCTCATATTTGTAGTCGAACACGCTAACCACTAGACCAATGAGGCAGTTAAGTTGAGCTATCATAAAATACTGCAATTGGAATGCAATTAGATTCGTTGTATAAGTCGTAGCTTTTAAATGAATGAACCGTAAGTTTTGTGATTGATATACCTATATACATAGTCGAATACTGGGTGAATGTGTGCTATTTCGACGTAACCAAGTACAGTACTTTTTTCTATACAAAGAACTCTCTGCGTTCGGCGCAATTAAAGACAGGTTGGATGCATTAGGTGCATTCTAGCGAAATGTAGGGGGGGGGGGGGGGGATATGAAGGGGTGGCTACTAACTCACTTATGCACAGAACCGTGCCGGTGCTGTGATTCAATTTGTACCGTTTTATTGAGTGTAAATTGCTACAGACGGCACGGCTGGCAAGACTTACTACACTAAAATACTGGACACGTCCTTTTACGTTGATAAAGTTTAATTTGAACAAGAAAGTTATAAGCGTTTGAAGTGATTCATTATCAAACCATATTTACAAAGAGAACCGTTTTTTTATTAGGATTTAAAAACAATGACAGTTATCACGCTTATAGCGTTCTGAAAACTGTTTTTACAATGTAAATAAAAAACACCTTTTTTATTGCTGACAGTTTAGCGCTTGACTGTGATCACACCTGATGGTAAGTGATGATACAGTCTAAGATGGAAGCGCGCTAATCTGGTAAGAGGCGATATACCCCTTATGGTTTCTACACAGCATCGTACCGGAACACAAATCTCTTTGTTTTGCGGTACGTCTTTGACGGTATGGTGGTAACTTGCCGCGGCCGAAGTCTTCCACCAGTTCAGACTCCGGGGATCGAACCCGAGACCTTCGCCAGCAAAGCGAATACTCGCACGACTGCGCCAGCGAGGCAGTCAAACCTGCTCATTGAAAACTAATTTTTCTTATTTAAGATTATTTATTAGCGTGAAAAAACGAATTGTCTAAGCAATTTCCATAAAAGTTTCAGAATAAGAAGCCTTAATTATATTCAATAATGTCAGCATATATAAACGTTTATTGATGACGTATAAAAAAGTCTCTATCAAACATTTAATATATTACGTGTTTAATTTTTTACTATTTAATAAAAAGACAAAAAAAGATTAGCCACGCGACAACTTCGAAAACTTTAGATATCATATTTATTAGTAAAAGTTTTACTGTTATAAGTGCTAGTTTTAAGTAGCATCTTATTTTATTATACAGGTATTTTGCTTGTTTCCCAGATATTAATAAATAATATACTATACGACTTTTATTCTTATTATTGTTACCTTTTATCGACACCGACTCCAAATATAAGAATACGCAATTATTTCTTACTTTTTAGAGCATATTAATATATTTGTAAGTTTGTTTTGAAGACGGTTCTTTGTTAAAATTTATATTTATTTTTTGATTTTTAGTGAATCCGAAGTAAACTAACAAATTTGTCTCAATATGTGTACACCTAAAAACGTGTTGCAATGCAGCAACAAACGTAAGCTCATTGCTATTTGATTACAGACACTTATATTTTCTGCCATAAACCGCACCCTTACTGCAAACCGTTGAGGAGATCCATTGATCTTCATATTTTACTACGACTAGCACTTGACCATACCGAAGTTACAGTAGGAACTTCAAATATCTGGATAGCCTATAGAAGATTCTACCGGGTATCGTTCATTTGCTACTAAGAATTGAGGAGTTCCGTCATTTTGTCATGGATTCCACCATCAGAACCTAACCAAACTATCACAAAAATACCCTCCTTTCCAATAAAAAAGAATCATCGAAATCGGTTGGCGTGATCTTCAGTTATTCGTCCATTTGTCGCGCTCATGCTTAATGCAAATTTAACACTTATCCGGTTTTCTCATGGATGCCATCATCACAACTGGATTTTAAAAAATGGGACCCTATGACGAGCACCACCTTTCATCTTTCGGTTAAAAACCACAAAATATTAAATTTGAGTGTCGTGGAATTCAGTTTTCTACATACAAATTACAAAAGTGTTGTAAGTAACTATAGCAGTAGTAGTCCAGTTTGTTCGATTTCCAGTTTGTTTGATTTCGTTTGTTACCAAAAATATGTCTATTTTTTCATTTTCTTACATATTTGACTAAACCACTAAACAAATAATGAATGCCTTTTTGTTAAGCGTGTTATATATTACAAATTCTTAATACAACCAAGCTGTAGAAATAGGAAAAAGCTGTAGTTAAAAGTTTTATAAAACTATACGTCTACTATCATCTTGTTAAGACCGCGAGCGACATTGAAAGGGTGGGACGCAATTTGTCTTTGAGTCTATCTCCAATTGATTCAGTCATTGTATTACCGACTGCTACCTATAAAGGGATGTTAGGAACTTTATATATGATACTAGAATTTTATATATGTACTGTAACCAAACTATGGTTGCTTTATAATATAAGATTACAATCTAGCCTTATATACTAATGCGTAAAAATAATAGGGGTACCCAAAATTAATCAACAATTTGATAAGAGGTACTTTGGTCTTTATACTACACTTACGTTTGTTGGGCAAACAAGCATACTATTATATTTATAAGTGAATAAGTCCCTTTGCTCAAAATTTATTTAAGTAGTTCAGTGCCTTGATAGAGTTTTCTTTTGAACAGCAAATTTGCAACAATGTGCTTTTTCCAACGTCATTTCGGAAATACCGCGACAGCTGCGTCTCAAAAAATAAATGCAGTTTATGGTGACATGTTGACTGTAAACAAGTGCGAAGGTTGGCACAGGAGGTTTTCCGACGGTGATTTTGACCTCACAGACAAGCCTCAAAGCGGTAGGAGTAAGCATTGTGACCGGGCTGCCTTGCAGATGTCAGTGGAATTTAATCCGAGGTTACCCATTGAGGAACTATTCCTGAGACTTGGATGCACGTGGTCCATAGTAAAGAGGAGCCGATATTGACCGGACTGGAGCATTGGGTACCTAATCAAGATGGGCCATCGGAGAACGCTCTACTCATCACTGCTGTCTAGGCTCCATATTAATTCATTTCTTGAAAGAATTTTGATCGGAGATGATAAATGGCTTCCTCATGATAAGACGAATCTATCAAAATAATGGTTGTCTCAAGGTCAATCTTCAATATCAAGTCCTAAACCAACTTTGTGCAACAAGAAGGTGTAGTTCTGTGAGTAGTGGGACGGCCGGGGCACTATCCACTATAAGTTACTAAAACAAGGGGAGACTATCACTTCTGAGCTTTATTCTCAACATTTGTAACGGGTGCTATCTGATGTTATAGAAACAAAGACTCTCTTCGATCAAGAGGAAAGAAATAATTCTGCAGCATGATATTCCGTGACCCAATGCAGCAAGAATCGCCTACAACGTAATCTGAGTGCTGGGGTGGGAAGTGTTGCAGTTTCTTCCCTATTCTCAAGACTTCTATCTATCTGATTATGACTTGTTTAGGTCAATTAAGCCTTCTGTTCACAATAGATCAATCTCCTCCGAGAAGGAAATGCGAGAACACCTCGGGACATATTTTATCTCCCAGACTGAAGAGTTCTTATATATTAATAGTTTGTTTTCTAAATAAATAGCTAAATCAAGAAGCTCTTTATAAAAACATGATTTAGATAGATGTAGGATTAAAAAAAAATGAAACAATTTTTTTTAATAATTGTTTTTGTATTTTGTTTATAGCCATATTCATTGGTTCCTTTAAATAACAATGTAAATAAGAATCTCATGCGATGCTTGTA
This sequence comes from Elymnias hypermnestra, assembly GCA_015832385.1. Classification (NCBI taxonomy): domain Eukaryota; kingdom Metazoa; phylum Arthropoda; class Insecta; order Lepidoptera; family Nymphalidae; genus Elymnias; species Elymnias hypermnestra. Next base: position 2,462,674 of record JACTOM010000891.1, read on the forward strand.
AAAAAATATTTAAAATGTTTCTCCTGAAATCTTGTAAGATATTTACTGGCACGTAACTGAAATTATAAAGTAACATAATATAACTTAATAACCCACAACTTCCATGGGCTTGATCCATTTCAAGAAGAAGGAAGATCCCATTGATACACAACAATACAAAGTACATACCACTTTCGTATATGATAAGACTGTAAACTGACTTATCGTCTCTATAGGTAACCGTCAATTATTATACAATAAGCCTTTTAACAAATATATACACTTCTAGAACCATTTAACTTATTAAGTAATCATTGGAGCATCTGAATTGTTATTCTATTTAAGTTACCATAATAAGGAATCGCAATTTCACATTTCGTTTCTCGCTCATTAACAAAGAAAGTCCCATAAACATTTGTAAAGAAAATATTCAAAACGAGGTCCTGTTATTTCAATACAGAATACGATAAAACAAGCTCATTAAGCAACTTCAGCTTCAAATGGAAATTAAGAAATGGGAACAGCTTCAAAACCGCGAGTTTCTAATTAGATTCTTAATGATTGCCACTTTAAGCTATTGAAATCGCTGAAGAGGGGGAATTATTCAAAGTATCTGTAGGCAGCATTCCCAGATAAATATTGCGCGTTTGAATAAAATTCAAAGTTAAAAATTTCAGGTAACTCAAAGCTGGACAAGTAGCTTTGTATTGTTTTCGAAATGGTTTTTTTTATTACTGACAGGTTAGCTTTCGACTGTATTGTCACTTTCCAGTGTAAATATTTACGTCAATGTGACTTCAACATGATATTGCGCTAATTTATGTAAGATGTAAGCCAGATCTAAATCACATATATATTCTGATCTTCTTGGACTTTTAAGTAGTAACGTATGATATCAAGTTGATCTTTGGATTGGTGTCATAATAAAGTCACTATTACGTCATATCAAGTAGACAAATAAGTGATCTTGGTATGACCTACGTATATACGATATTTGTCAGTAATTATATAGTTTTAGATAGAAGCATGCTATCCTGGTTAGGTTAGCTAGTTTACATTTTATGTCATCGTTCTGGAACGCTGAGAGCGTTGAGAAGTATGTGTGGATTAAAACTAAGTGACAGAGTAAGAAATAGTGCGATAAGAGAACGTTGTGGTATAAAAGAAGACGTAGTGACTAAAATTGAGAAAGGTATGCTTAGATGGTTTGGGCATGTAGAGAGATGAATGAAAGTTGGAAGGGGAAGACCAAGGCAAACGTTCCTGGAACAAATCCAGGACATTTTAAATAAGGGCCAGGTCAAGAGTACTCTAAGCCGACGAACTTGTATGAAAGGTTTAATGAGAATGAAAGAAGCGAAGGAGATATGTAAGGATAGTGGCAAGGATGTTGTCTCTGCCTACCCCTATGGGAATGAGGCGTGATGCTATGTATGTATGAACGCAATATTTTTAACTTGGTAGTCTATGTTGGTAGAGAGGTAACTAGCTAGGGTGTATTATTGAAATTGCTGATGAGAGGGAATTATTAAAAGAATCTGAAATCAACATGCCATATAAATAGATAGATGGATAATAATCTTTATTGAACACAACGTTAAAAATAGATTTACAATTACTATAAATATTCATCATTTGAATAAAATTCCGAGTCAAAATTTCATTTGTGAATACCAGGTAGCCCAAAGCGACTTGTCAGCTCCTTGCTGTTCGCAAAGTAAAGTTAGTGCTCAAACTTCGCCTTAATTCTCAATTGAGCTCAGCAACTTTGAGAATCTTTGTAAGTTCTTTTACTTGCATAGTTTGAAAGTCTCTAGAGCTACATAGCTTTGACCAATCAAATTCACTGAGCTGCAATGAAGTCCTTTATATACTTGTAAACACTAAATTAGATAAACTTACAGCATGTCCCTCGAAGTACTAACAGTAACCTCAACAAATATAACTTATTCGTTTTTTATATTAAATTTCTACTATTACTTCACATTCTTCCTAGAGGTATATATCAAATTCTATCTTGATTTTCATCGTCCTCTCATTAGTAAACTCTACTTTATTACAAAATTCTACCCTTTCACTTTTGAACAATGTCTCTAACCCAAATTTAGCCTGGACGGTAAGGTCCCAATATTGTACGCATTGATCTTCTTCATTTTATGTTCACCTGAAATGTAATTTTTTATGGTGTACAAAAAATGTTCTGCAGCTCTTTCTTCTAAAAGTAATATTCTCGTGACGTGGCATCAAGGTGGTGATTAAATGTCAAAATTTAGAACAAATAAACAGCAAGTCGGTATCGCAAATCACGGAAGACTGCCTTGGGAAGTGCTGATAAGCCGACGGGCCGGAAACCGGAAATACGAGACGCTGCGTGGGACAGCCACGATCATATATTCTGGTTTGAAAATTTACTTACTGCCTGCTGCGTCTATTATAGCCTAATGTGATATGTCGCAATATATGCGATAGGTCTCATCCTTACTAATATTATAAATGCGAAAGTAGGTCTATCTGTCACATTTTTACCCCAAAACTGTAGATTGGAATTAAATTGGGTTTAAAAGGAAGGACATAGGCTACTTTTCAACCGCCTTTAAAAAAGGAGGAGGTTATCAATTCGTTTGTATTCTTTTCTATGTTTGTTACCTCATAACTTTTGATTGGTTGAACCGATCTTGACGATTGTTTTTTTGGCCTAATTCCGACGATGACATCCATGAGAAAACCATGTAAGCGTTAAATTTGCATTAACTATGTGCGTGACAAATGAACTAATATCATGCCAACCGATTTCGATGGTTCGTTTTTTATTGGGAAGGACTTCAACGGTCGTTTGATGATAGTTTGCTTAGGTTTTGATCAGGCGATACATGACGGAGTAACGGAACTTTTCAATTCTTAGGAGCAAATTAAGGCTACTCGGTCGAATTTTTTTAAGCCTTCGGGATATTTAAGTCACCTACCGTGCCGTAGTTATGTTCAAGTAATTGTCGTAGTTAAATATGATGATCAATGGAACTCCTCAACAATTTACAGTAAGGGTAGGATTTGTGGCAGAATATTAAACTGTCTGTAATCAAATTGCATTGATCTTACGTTTGTTGCTTGGCTGCTTAACACCAGTAAATAAAATACTTATGCTATATAATAAAATATGATATAGATATAAGTTGTGATAGTCACGCATCCTTTAAAATTAATTACTTTTTGTTATTTATTAATTCTTTATATTTTGCATATTAATACTGTAACCTATTGGTGTCCTATTTAAATAAATAAAATAAAAATAAAGTAATATTTACTTAAGTGATGCGGTGGTAGACGAGTGAGTTTGGATATTAGTGATGGGATTGATGACAAATATATTTATATACGCTAAAATCTCAAACGGCTAAACTTTACGAGATAGATAAAATTAACGTGTGGTTTAGATTTATTGTATGGTAGTATCATTTTATTTGCCTAGCTATTATATACAATACAGTATTATTCCCTACCCGATTAAATACACTATATACGTTGTATATTTAATGTAGATTAACACTTTCATTGAAATTATTCCATTATAATAGATATATTATAAGATATTTGAGATTTGAAAAGCGCTAACACATTGGCACATTCAAGTGTAGGCAAACGTTGTGTTGGTCCGCTAGTAATATATATGTCTTAACAATTGAGCTTCTGGAGTGTCAACATTTTCCTTTGTTCTTATATTTTATGGAGAGTGCACTAATTCCTGATAATGCATAGTTATAAGCTATTTATCCTGTGATTCTCGCCCGAGTGGCGCGACACGCTTTAATCCTGTGCGAGTGCGCATTTGTGAATCCCGCACTCCGGGATTTTGTTTACACTGCATATTGGGTGCTGGGAACTGCAGCAGCTGTTGTTTGCTGCACTATAACAACGACATTGGATATCTATGTGGAATTATTATTAAGTGAATATCACGAATTATATTTAAACAAGCCGTTCCCGACGAATTCGATTACGTGAAAACGTTTACGTTTTTAAACATTAGTAAAATTTTTCAATTTGATCACAATGTTAAAAACTGTTTTCATGCAATATGTTGTTTATAAAGTAAAAACAGAACTAAGTTTTTTAATTTAGTATATGTGTATAAATTACCTCTTTTCAGAGGCGAGATTACAGTCAAGCACTAACTTGACATAAATAAAATAAGCAGTATTAGTACTCTTGTCGCTGAATATATCTACGGCAATATAACTACGTTTAGCGAAAAGATAAAATAGCACACGGCGCTTTTATGTGCGAATTAAAAATTAATGTTTTTTTCGGATTAATTATATTATTACCTATACCGAAAGCGTTTATATTGTAGGTCTTTATTAAGAAACTCGGATCTACAAAATCAAGACTATTTAGGAGAGCTATTTAAACTAAATCTTATAATTAATTAATCTTAACTATAAATTTTAATTGATAAAATATTAAAAATCTGATGTCCAAAATTTGACTCTCTTGAACTGTTGAATTTTTGAAGGTCTGACTTTCATAAACCTTAGATTGACCGGCCGCCTTTTATTGTCCCCCCTAAATTTGCCAGCGCTTTTTAATGGGCATAACCGTCGCATGTCCCGATCCGCACGGACTTTTGTGCGTCGATTGCCCCGCGCATCGAATGACGCTAAAGTGGCTCTTGGTATTTAAATGCTCATGAAATACTACTAAATGTTATGATTTTTATGTTTGCTAATAGTTAAACATACAATGTCATCTTTTGTATACCAAAAAAACTATCTGGTGAAGTGTCTTGTAGCGTCAAACTTTGACATAGTAAATAAGTGCATCTTGAATTTATAGGCTTATGTCATAAAAATTAAAACTAACCTAAAGGATTTTCATTGTTATTCACATCACTTATATAATCAAAAACAGTAATAAACACATACAGTTTATAAAATACCACAAAAAACTTAACGACCTTCGACGCCACACGCACCGTTAGTAACGGTCACTTTGTAACTGATTTTTTTTTCTTCTCTTCGAATTGTTACGATAGTTACTGAGAAGTGAAATAGACAATATGCATTATGACTTAAATAGAGACAGATGCTTATATATCTGATTGCACGAGTTGAGGCAGAACTATCGTATCATGTCAACTAATAGTTGACAGAGGCAGTCTAAGGGATAATAGGCTTCAACGATATATAAATGGTTCTGTTAGACTGACGGTTATCTACAAGTAGATTAAATGAACCTGATCTACATTTGTACTATAAAGCAACATTATACAATATATCGTAAAAGTAATCACAGTAAAGTTTACGAGGTGTCGTGTTCGTGTAAAGCCCCCGTAAATAAAGCACATTAGCAACGGCGTGTATGGGGTTGCGCGAGCTTTATGAGTGTAATTGTTATTTCATGTATGGAGTTTCAATTCTAAAATTTGTTTCGGAAACAAAAAAAAAACAGATGTGACACTGAATCTATTATAGTAACACATCAGTTTTAGATTTGCCTCCACATAATTTTAAGAAATATGTCAAAAACAGCCTTTTACAAAAGGCATATATGTTGAAGATTATCTAAGCGATAAAAATGCTTGGAATTCCAGTTCCTCACAGAAGCAATATATTACACATTATACCATACAAAACTATCTTTAAAAAAGTAACCGTTGAGTTTCTTGCCGGTTTCCTCTCAGCGGATTCAACTTTCCGAACCGGTGGTAGATTTGTTACCAACGGACACACTACTGACGATTCAAAAGTGCTTTTTGAGCCTACCTGAAATACCATAATAGAAACAGTAGCACATCAAGTGCAATTGCGGGTTTGGAAGTTTAAAAATACAAATAAAATTAAGAGCGCGCGTACAAAGTACGCAGGTCAGAAGCGAAACTTCTTTGACAAACTAATTTTTAAGCATTGTTTATATATATAAATGTAAAACATTAGATTTCTGAGACTAGGAGGGTGGGAAAAAGGAAGATATGTTAGGAATATAATGAATTTGATTGTCATTAAAATGTTAAAAGTGTCGAAATACAAATAATTTATTGAAATCTCAAACGACGAATTATAAAAAAGAAATGCCACGTAATTTTGTCAATATTAGAAAGTATTAATTAAATATTGATTTTGAATTTGAAATTTATAAAAGAGAATTTATGTAATAATTTTATTTTATGCTATATGAAAAATAATATATTAAATTATTAAAAGACAAGTGGCAAATTAAAATGCCACAATGCCAATTGTAAATATTAAAGATAACTAATCTTCAAACGAATAAGCATATAAAATTACAAATTTAAAAAATAAACTCTTCACTTAAAAAAATATTAACTTTGCTCAATTTAAAAGAATGTAACAGACAATTTTATCCTTTCACGTTATAAAAACTAAATGCCAGAACGTAATAGCAAAAAATAACGATTCATCACCCACATGCTTTATTGTGGAAAGGTGGAAAAACATTACAAAATGAGTTTTCCGCATTGTGCGACGACTGCCTTTTTATTCCGCTTTACAATTTTAACGTAGGTGTTTCAACTCTCAATGGCGGCCGCGGCCCTCAGCCTGTGACCCTCGGCATTATGCCGGCGTCACTACCCGAAAATCTTTTATAATTCCATTTCAATGGCTCCGCACTTCCACATCTGATACTTGAAGAAAAATAAATGATACATTTTATGCGGTTAAAACAACGTATCCTGCTTTTGGGACACATCAAGTAATATTTACAAGTAATCAAAATTCCATGGCAAGTCTCACAATGGCTAAATTTAAGCAAAGGCAGTATGATTTTCAATCCCAGATTTATAATAAACTTAACAGCAAATTCCACATACACCCGATGAAGCGGAAAAAGTTAAAACGGTTAATAACGCAACTTTTAGTTACACTAACTTACTCAAAAACGGAATATTTATTTCAGCAACGATTTAGTAGAAAATAAAAAATGGCAAATAAATAAATAAAAATAAATAAAAAATAAATAAAAAAAATTAAGTATATGTATTTCTGTACACATACAACTTCAGGTAGCCAGACTTAAACATACACATATACACGCACACACACCGTCGCGCACAGAGACACACACACACACGCGCGCCGACGCGCATAGACACTCACAAACACTAACTCACCCATTTTCACTAGCGCGGGCATCTCCACACGAACTTTGAAACATTGTAAAAATTTTAATTTTAATTTTTTTTTGCTGACAGATTAGCGCTTGACTGTGATCTTGATGTGATGGTAAGTGATGATACAGTCTAAGATGGAAGCGCGCTAATCTGTTAAGGGGCGATATACCCCTTACGGTTTCTACACAGCATCGTACCGGAACACAAATTTCTTTGTTTGGCGATACGCTTTTGCTGGTAGGGTGGTAACTAACCACGACCGAAGCCTCCCATCAGTCCAGACTCAGACAAATTAGAAATTACAATTTCCCCGATCGAACCCGGGACCTCCGCTAGGAAAGCGAATACTCGCACCACTGCGCCAGCGAGGCCGTCAAAAATCTACCTTATGTTAAATTTTTATTTCTTTTTGTAATGAAATGGTGGTACAGCGGGGCACCCACTAATATGGGTCTCAAACTCAGTACAGGGGCCCTTGCAACTTGTTTGTACATGCTTTCGTATCGCAATGCAACATTTTTATTTTATTTTAATTTTTTTAAGTTTGAACATTACAAGAGTTCTGTTATCTATGCTCAAAGACATATTTCTATGACCATAGATAATGTGGTTTTTATTTTTGTTATTGAAACATAAAACCACGCGATAATTAATTAATGATAAAAAAATTTCTCGGGTGTTTTTTTTTTATATATAAACTGAAAATGATGATAGCATTTGCTGAATGTCCTTGACACAGAATAATTAATAGTTTATTATCTATTTGACCACAGACTAGCGAGTATGTGTCAAATATATGGTAAACTGTCTAAGTTTTATTTATTGAGTTAACGTATTTTTATGTGTAATAAAAATTAAAAGTGCGTGCGTACAACGTACACATGTAAGAAGTGAAACTTTTTGGCAAATTAATTTTTGTCATTCTTTATATTTAAAAAAAAATAAAACTTTAGATTTCCAAGTATTAAAGTGAGGAAGAAAGGAAGATGTGTTAAGAAATAGATTGTCATTAAAATATTAAAAGTGTCGAAGGTTAATTTATATAAATCACAAATTTAGAATTGTATATAAAAATGCCACGTGTTTTTTTGTCGATATTAGAAATTATAATGAAAATATTGTTCTTTTTTTAAAGAAAAGAGAATTTATTAAATATTTTTATTTTATATTAAAAAAAATAGTATATTAAATGACGAGTGGCAAATTAAAACGCCACATGTTATTTGTACACATTAAAATAAACCTAACCTTCAAACTAATTAGCATAAAAACACTGCAAATCTTCGTGACGCTACTCACGCGTTTCATCTTTAAAAAATTTACCCTCAAGCGCCTAAATAACTTTCACTTCGATTCGTCTACAGATAAGAGGTCCTGGGTTTGTGTCAGGCGAATTAAAAAGTCGATATTGAAGTTTCTATTAAGAAGTTTTCAATATTTATCCAAAGTTGGAAAGTTTGNATTAGCGCTTGACTATGATCTCACCTGATGGTTAGTGATGATACAATATAAGATGGAAGCGCGCTAATCTGTTAAGAGGCGATATACCCCTTACGGTTTCTACACAGCATCGTACCGGAATACAAATTTCTTTGTTTGGCGGTACGTTTTTGCTGGTAGGGTGGTAACTAGCCACGGCCGAAGCCTCCCACTCAGGCCCAGACAAATTAGAAAATACAATTTCCTAAATTCGTCCTACCGGGGATCAATCCCGGGATCTACGCTAGCAAAGCGAATACTCGCACCACTGCGCCAGCGAGGCCGTCAGAAATTTACCTTACGTTAAATTTTTATTTCTTTTGTAATGAAATTGTGGTACAGCGGGGCACCCAGTAGTAATACGGGTCTCAAACTCAGTACAGGGGCCCTTGCAACTTATTTGTACATACTTTCGTACCACAATAAAACATTTCTATTTATTTTTTAAGTTTGAACATTACAAGAGTTCTTTTCTCAAAGACATATATCTATGACCATAGATAATGTGGTTTTTATTTTTGTTATTGAAACATAAAACCACGCTATAATTAATGAATGATACAAAATTTTTCAGGTGTTTTTTATATATAAACTCTATCATCATTTGCTGAATGTCCTTGACACAGAATAATTAATAGTCTATTATCTATTTGACCACAGACTAACAATAAACCAAAGAGTGTATGTGTCAAATATATGGTAAACTGTCTAGGTTTTATTTATTGAGTTAATGTATTTTTATGTGTAATAAAAATTAAAAGTGCGTGCGTACAACGTACACATGTAAGAAGTGAAACTTTTTGGCAAATTAATTTTTGTCATTCTTTATATTTAAAAAAAAATAAAACTTTAGATTTCCAAGTATTAGAGTGAGGAAGAAAGGAAGATGTGTTAAGAAACAGATTGTCATTAAAATATTAAGTGTCGAAGGTTAATTTATATAAATCACAAATTTAGAATTGTATATAAAAATGCCACGTGTTTTTTTGTCGATATTAGAAATTATAATGAAAATATTGTATTTTTTTTAAAAGAAAAGAGAATTTATTAAATATTTTTATTTTATATAAAAAAAATTAGTATATTAAATGACGAGTGGCAAATTAAAACGCCACATGTTATTTGTACACATTAAAATAAACCTAACCTTCAAACTAATTAGCATAAAAACACTGCAAATCTTCGTGACGCTACTCACGCGTTTCATCTTTAAAAAATTTACCCTCAAGCGCCTAAAGAAGTTTCACTTCGATTCGTCTACAGATATGAGGTCCTGGGTTTGTGTCAGGCGAATTAAAAAACCGATATTGAGGTTTCTATTAAGAAGTTTTCAATATTTATCCAAAGTTGGAAAGTTTGCAGTTTGCTCCAACCCTGTGCCTCCAATGAAGGAATAGAAAGTGCACTTGTGTTAGTTCATACACATGTATAGCAGCGTGGATCTATGCTCTAAAAACCCTCTCTCCTATGATTGAGGAGGCTTGTGCCCAGCAGTTAAGAGTTGCTATTTACTTACTATTACTCTTTCTCTAAATAAACTACTTTCAACAATTTGACGGCCACACTGGCACAATGGCTAGCAGATCACTCCTGGGTTTGATTTCTGGTAGTACGAATTTAGGAAAATTCCATTTTTCATTGTATCTAATTGCGTTCCGATACAATACAGTGTAGGAAATAAATGAGCTCTTAAAATAATAGCGCGTTTTTATCTAAGTTGCCGTCGGTTGAGTTGAGTCAAATTATTCTGTTACCAATAATTTTTTTTCTCATTTTACTGAAAAAATAAACACGTACATGGCGTTTTTATTTATTTACAGAAAAAGTATATTTTTTTACACTTATTATATAATTAATACAAAAACACAATTGTTTAGTAGAGTGGTTTAGTTTATCATCTTCAACTGTATCATTTCTCAAATATTTAAGTTATCTGAATGTTGTCAACACATTTCCAATGATTTATGAAATGAACTCTGCTTGATAAAAAAATGTCTAACTACAGACTTGAGACCCGCAGACAACAATCAATCAGACAAAATCCATCTCCGCGAACCGGAACTCATACTTAACGGTTCTAACTCTGGTCGGTTTTAACTTAGGAAATTGTATTTTATAATATGTATGAGTCTAGACTGGTGGTAGGCTTCGGCCGTGGCTCGTTACTACCTTACCGGCAAAGTCGCGCCGCCAACCAAAGTGTTCCGGTATGATAATGTGTGGAAACTATAAGAAATTGCTTCTGACTAGATTAGCGCACTTTCATCTTAGACTATATCACCACTTACCATCTGTGTTTATAATGGTAAAGGTAGGGTAAGTAGCAGTCTATTAACGTCCCACTGCTGGGCACGGGCCTTCTGACTCATATAAGACAGGGGTTTTCAGAGCATAGACTCACTACGCAGCTCCACTGCAATTTGGCAGGTATAACACACATGTGGACTTTCTATCCTTTCACTCTCATGATGTGACGACCGGAAAGATATCAGGCGCAGGACCGACGCCTTAACGTGCTCTCCGAAGCACAGGGGGTGAAACACACCGCCAACTACACAACTTCGGGCAAATATTGAGAAAATCTTAATAGAAAACTCAATAGCGATTTTAAATTGGATGTGATTATGATCAAGCCCTTATCTGTCGATAAATAAAAAAAGATTGTTTAATAAAATAAGAGCTTTCAACAAAAACACTAGAATCAGCAACATTTCGTTTCATTCAGCTAAAACCTCTAAATAAAAACCCAATCCAACTAACCGCCAATTTTAATCTACACCATATTGGAAACTTTTTGCTCGTAAACCGATATTCACCATTTAAAGGGACTTTCTAAACCCGCTTACACCAGTTTCAATTCTATCTGCAATCGTGGCAGCGCAAACAGTGAAGCAATCACCGGGTATCCTGGCGTTGTCGGATCCCGGTTGAATCCCGCGGGATCGCCGGCGGCCGCACGCCAACTCTAATTCCATTTGGAGACCGTTTCGATTGAACAAGGGTGTCTACTGACGTGCTCTTCGCATCTAAATAACTATTTACTTTAAATATACATTTCCACGAGAAGTATGGCTATAAGTTATTTGTATAATAAGTAAACCTTTTAACATGTCATACATTAAAACAAGGCAAATATTACATTATGAGTATCAATACATTTATATATGTATACATGCATGCTTACATATGTATACCCCCCCCCACACACACACTAACGCACGCCAACACGCTCACGCACACGCATACGCGCACTCACCCGCACCCTCATACTCTACGCTCTCTCTTACCCAAACACACACATACTTGTTTGCATTATTATTTGATTTACTTTAGTTTGTTACATTAATTCATTTGTTTTTTTTTATTTAACTTTATAGTTATGTCTAGTAGTAAATTTCTGGATAAAATGCAAATGTTGGCTAAACGTGTAATGTTGGCTCAAATATATACATTAATGGTAATATTAACATTACATACATCACACATCATTCCCATATGGAGACACCACGTCTTTTCACTTGCCACGATCCTTGCATATCTCCGTCGCTTCTTTCTTTCTCAGTTAATCTTTCAAACAAGTTCATCAGTTTAGTGTACTCTGGCCCTTATTTAAAATGTCCTGCATTTCATTCAGGAACGTACGCCTTGGTCTTCCCGTTCCAACTTTCCCATTCACCCTAGACTCATAAATCCTTTTTGCCAGTCTCCTTTCATTCTTTTTTTTTTTTTTT